>SFCI01000198.1:0-30915 GCA_004681135.1 Hericium alpestre | reverse complement strand
TATCGTGTGTCGGCGCCCTGTACGAGGAACACCGCGATGGCACGGCCCACGCCGCCGCCCCTGCGGATCTCGAGGGAGCTCTTGACGTCGCCGGGGCTGAGTGCCTTCTCGCCGTAGACGAGATCGGATGCGGCCTCGTGTGTGATGCACTTTGCGTCGAAGATGATGAAGGGGCTGGGGAAAGGGCCTGTCATGCGCTCGGTGCGGGTGATAAGGAAGAAGATGCAGTGGGTAGATGTCTTGTGCTCGTTGGGCGACGAGCCCATAGCTTGCAAAACCGCCCAGCGAAAAAGAAACTCGTACGCCTAGAATGGGATCAGTGGTGGGCAGATGAAGATTGGGCTTGTCCAACCGTGAGCCAACTGCCTATGTCCGCGGCCGCGGGTACACGGCAAGTAGTCTTGTGGAGCGCCCAGTCCGCGCGCTGGCAGTCTTTACTCTACGGATAAGACAGAAAGATCAGCACCATCCTACGGAGAGATTATAGAGATGATTAAGAGACGACTAACGCAGTATCGCACGAATCTGCACTGTGCGCACATCCGCATCTTGAGTCCATCGTAGCTGCTTCGCGGGCAGTCGTGCCGTTGACACACGCGCTGCGGCTTCATGTCTTCTACATAATATCCGAATCTGCTGTCAATTAGCACCATAGCGTAGAGATTTGTTTTCAAGATGGGATATCACTGGCATGTGGTAGTCGAGTAGTTGAAAGGCGCGTAGTACTAGTCGAATCCGATTCCGTTGACCTTGCCGGTGGGGTTAGGGGCCCACTCTTCTTGATCCCCGACTTCAACGTTCTTCAACCTTAGGAGTCCCTGCCCGGTCTCAAGCAGTCTGTGTATTACCCACCAAAATGCAGTCAGATAATTCTAAAGTATTAGGTGGAAGCAAATATAGGTCTGTGCCCATCATGTACTTCTACCCCGCGATTGACTCTAGAGTTGCTATACCAGCACTGAGGGCCGGCAGCCAACATGGCAGGACCCTCTCATTGCACATTTCGCCAGTTATTGGCACGATGCGATCCTGCCGATGGACTCTCGTTCTCCATTAGAAAAAGCGCGGCGACACATGGACAGCGATCTAGATGCGCTGGCTACACTCTCTGAATCATTTCGGTCCCAGCGCAACCGTCTTTGTTTCCCAAATAGACTCCCCCCTGAGATCCTGTCACGCATCTTCGTATTGACCTCAGCGACTCCGATCCAGCCGCCTTTCGGACTGGAGATTCTGGAGACAGAGTTGTTCACCGATTCCGATTCGCCGTCTTTGGAGCATCCATTCTCTTTCACGCTCGTCTGCCGCCATTGGCGAGATGTTGCTCTACACAGCCCGGCGCTCTGGGCAGATATCACACCTCAATTCAGCTTAAAATGGTGCAGGGAAATGCTATCTCGTGCACAATCGGCGCGCCTGCTGGTCGCAAGAACATTGGACCCCGATAATGTCCTAGATCTGTCGGAACACGTTCCTCGACTTCAACACCTGGCATTGATGAGCTATAGTCTCGAGGCCATGCAGCTGGCCATAGCACAGTCCGTCCAAGTGCCAGCCCTCTCCTTGAAATCGCTGTTGCTCGTTTATGAAGAGCCAGATGATGACAGCCATACCCCCCATTCGGAATATATTCTCCCTGCGGACTTGTTCGGCAGTGATTGCCCTGTGCTTGAGCAAATCTCACTAAGCAGGATGATGCTGCCATGGACATCTTCATTGTGGGGCAGCCGTATCACCCACGTGGAAATAATATTGGAACGCCGCCTCACTGCTCTCCGCGCCGACCTTCGGCCCACCATCGAGCAATTCCTCCAATGTATGGAAAGAATGCCAGCACTAGAGTTGCTCAAGCTCGAGACTTGCCTCCCGCCTGTCATGCGGGATCCACAGCCGCTTGACAATCTCCCTACAATCGACTTCCCCTACCTTCATGTCCTTTCTATCGACGACAGCTTCTCCAACTGCACGTATGTGCTGGATCATTTGCGCCTTCCTTCTCTCGCCGAATTGAACATTTTTCTGCGTTCCGATCAAAGCTCCATCCATTACGGTGTTACCGCGTCCGCTTTGACCAGACACATCCGCTACCTTCTTGCAGACCAGCCGATTTCGAAGGTCCACATATCAGAAAGTCTTATAGGGGCCGAGGTAAAGATCTGGTGCCAGAGCGGCCGTAATACAAGTATCAATAATGGACTGCAGTTGGACGGGCCTTTGCATATCTTCGAGTTATCCATCGACGCTGGCCACATAAACGATCGTGCTATACAGCGTCTGGGGCGCTTATTCCGGTGTGGTTTCCCCCTACACAACGTGGAGGAGCTCAGCATAGGATTCGAATACCAGAGTTTTTATGGCAGCCGTGTTACTCAAAATGAACTGCGCTCCACGTGGCTAGACATCCTCAGCCAATGCAGTCATATCCTTCGGTTGTCGCTTACCACACGCGAGCATAACACTTCACTGCCTATGATGCTCGGCGCACTGACTATGGATCTTGACCAACGAGGATATGCACAGGCGACGGCAGGAGCTTCGCTCCCTCTCCCCAACCTTCAGGAGTTGATTATCGATGCCGGGAATTTCCATGACGCTGAGACAGGGATGAGTCTGAAAAAGCTCATCGACTCGCTGGTCTCGCAGCTCTCGATCCGCCGAAAACTCGGAGCCCGTATCCGCACGCTACACGTCGAAGTCCCTCTACAGGACAACCACCACCCATCCCTTGAGTCCTTGAGAGATTTGTCTTCAGACGGGACCGTGTCGACGGTGGAGCTTGGGCCAATTGCAGCGGCATGGCATTTGCGTGGGTATGGAGGGCCAGGTTCTGATGAATACAGCGACGAAGATTTATGAATCTCGCAGAAACACGACGAATGAGAACGAATTACAGAATCATGGATCCTCAGAGATAACTATAACGTACCCGGATCGAGCACCATTGATGAGACGGAGACAAAGTAGACGTCGTACACGAAGTAGAACGAAGGAGACTAGACAAAAAAATACAATATGCACGACCAGAGCATTAGAAGTACAGTATTCGGACACGTACCTTGCCTCGTGATACCTCCCGGGATACACAAAGCCTACGACTCCAAATCAATCGTTGCTCTCTTCCACATCCTGAATGTCGTCTTTATCCCAAGGTATGAACTTCACCACGCCCGTCTCGTATACACGCACCCGCTGCCAACCCCCGAGCTGGCCAAATTGCGCGACCGAAAGCGAGCCACGGACGAGCCGCATGACCAAATCCGCCCAGCAGTCGAGCCGCACGTCACGCAGTGGCTCGCGAAGGTTGTACTTCTCCACGAAGAACACNGNCGTNTNCCGCAGCTTGAAGACGGCGAGCATGCGGCCGAGGCGCGCCCGCGTTGCGCAGCTTCACGGACGCCTTGCGATCGCGGCTGCTGTAGGTACCCTGGGCGGTCGCGGTCGTCTTGAAAGGGGACAGGCACAGGGAGGTGACAAGAAATAGGGGCGCGGGAGGGTCTCCTGCGCTGAAGAGTTCGTTGTTCGAGATAATCTCGAGGAGCAGGCAGTGGTTAGAGGCCAGATGCTGTGTCGGCTCTGCCCCCATGGCTTGCAGTGCAGCCCATCTAAAGAAATATCCAAACCGCTGTCCAATGAATATTTTCCCCGATTGAGTAAACAACGAACTGTGATATAGCGACGCACTCACCGACAACCATCGTCTCACCTCAGACTCGAGGAATTCGTAGCCGCTACAAATCTTCTTATGCTCCGGCCAATGCACGCTCTGGCAGTCCCTACTCTACAGGATGGTTAGCTGTATGCTCTTGATGCGAAAGCCAGACGTACACAGTATTGGACGGCATTGCATACCGTGCACCTCTTCATGCTGAGCCCTTGGTAACTGCTCTGCGGACAATCCGGTCGCAAGGCTGATCATACAGGACTAAAGGAGTAGATACTGAGTCCACCGGTACGTCGCGAGGGTCGTGGAGTGCTGAAAGACAGGAAAATTGAGTAGCACAAGCAGAGTTGATGGAAGTGAATATATATCTTCGCACAAGCGCCAAAGACAGATAAGGCTGAGCGAGCAGCGATCGACGGTCGCACGCTACAGCTGCCTCATATAACTATTTTTTGTTCCATTCAGGAAGCCACAATACGCCCAGCGAGGGTAATAGTGACCGTGCTGACACAAACATCGGCCGGTATTAGTTGGACGCTCGGCATACACGGACGTCCTGCGCCATTCAGTATTTCCCTAGTCGCGAGCACATGCCTTTTCAAAGTTCACCAAGTTCAACCTCCCTGGAGGGTCAAGATCATAAGATAGGTTCCGTGCACAGATAAAGGACGCGCGTACATTGCTAGAACTTTGAAGACCGGCGTGGAATCTTACAGAGACTCTTCTGCCTCATCATCCGCCTTGGCGCGACGCAGCTTACATGCCCCATCTGTCGATCTTGGCAAGCCCTGTCAGTAAGAAAAAGGCCGCACATGCGTGCTTACAATGGCTTTAGAGTGAGTCGTAAGACAGATGAGTCCAATTTGGCTCACCGCCCTTGTTGGCTGCATACTTTGCGTCAGCCACGCCACCAAATATCCAAGCCGTGCTTTCATCCAGGACGACATCCGCATAATCCCGAGTTGTCTGCCTTCCACATGGTGAAAGAGAATGCATTGTTAGTCCTCACCACCTACTGCCATTGCGTGTGCGAGGTCACATTCTTGGACCCAATCTGGTCTGTTGCTGACGTCTCGTTGTTGGCGATCAAAACCTCAGAAGCCGCAGTGATGTCGCTCGTTACCAATGAGATGGCGCTTTTCCAACGCGTCCAGACGCGAAATCGATCCTCCTGGGACAAGCCCCGCCTGCATGATTGAGAGGTGCGATGTCATGTTACCGATGCTGCAGAAGTGGAGCTCCGCGTAGCTGATGCGGAACTGCATGGCCGCGGTCGCGCCCTGCTCTCTGGTTCTCACCACGATCTCAGCCTAATACATCCACATGAGTGAAGGTGCATACGTAGAATTTTTTTCAAGCAAAGCTTGCCACTTCGTTGGTATATGATGCGGCAGCTCAGTGAAATCGGCTCAAGACACGTTAGAAGCGTCATCATGGTTGAGAAATTGCCTTTATGGGTGGTCAATCAGCGTGGCGATTCGAGATCTCGATTTCAAGAAGGATGAATGGTGTCAAGAGGATAAAGCTGATGATGGTGGTGGTGGTTTGCAAGGAGGGATTGATGTCGGGAAGTGTTACAGGCCGTGGGTCATTCTGGTAGGGTTAGGGTCCAATCCATCTTGCCTCGTCGTTCATCCATCTTCGCCATAGCCTTGTAATTGAACCTTAGCCAGGGAGCTGCAATGTGATTTGAGTAGGAAAGCGAGGACTTGTAATCAGTGATATTAGACCCAAGGTGAGTCGTACAGCAACCAAAAACTTAAATATAAGAGACGGCTCCTCGACGACCAATCGACGACTGCCGTCTTAGACTGAATCCTGATTCTCATTTCATTCATCTTCTTCCACGGCAACATTTTCCTCCTGGATCTCTTCAATTCTTGGGTCTGAGCTCGGTCGACTTGGGTCATAGTTCGCGCCGCCAAGGCCATCAGACAAGACCATGCGGCCATTGGCGACGCCCTTGACGATGCCCTTCCAGTAAGAGAACCGCGGCGTGTCCCTCGGTTCATAAAGGTCGTAATGACGCTCCACCATAACGAACGGGATGTCGAGAACCCGGACGTTAAGGAGGACGCGGCCCACGCCCCCGCCGCGTCGAATCGTGGACGACTTCTCTCGGTCGGCGCTGGAATACGACACCCGCAATGGCGGCAGCATGGTGTTGGCATGGTGGTCGTCGACGTGGATCGCAGATATGATGAAAGGGATGGAGGGGGTTTGTGTGTTGGAGTCGGGGTTTCTTCGGACGTCGAAGAGCAGACAGTGGGTGGAGGCGAAGTGTTCGTCGGGCTTGGAGAGCATAGCTTGCAGCGCGGCCCACTTGAAGAGCCATGCGTACTTCTAGGTGCGCGCGACGCATCGATCACGGGTGATGTCTAACTTTAGAGCGATGATCAACTCACCTCTAGCCAATCATCTAGATCCGAGTTCGGGGCGCGGCAGGCGCTCTTATGTATCGGCCAATCTGCGTATTGACATGCTTTGCTCTGCGGCGCGGTAAGTCAGTTATAAGGCTACTCTCCAAGCTCGAATGTCGCACGTACGCAGTACCGAACGGCCCTGCACCTCTTGCAAATCTTAAGGCCGACATGATCGCAGCTGTCTTGGAGGTTATGAGGGCATTGCTGCCATTGGCACAGCCGTGGCGGCTTGACTGCAGTAAGGGAGGCATAGTCATTTGACAGTCTTACGGGTGCAAGGATCTTGTATCCTTCCGACATCCTTGAGCTCTACTGTCTAAGGTGGAGAATGAGGATGATTGTGGGATGAGGGCGCAGCCTTCAGCGCTCGAACCGCGTCATCACCGGTAGCCACGAATTTGACGCCAGCAGGCGATGCCAGCGTCTGTCCTATAATATGCCATCAGTATTTCCTCTACTACCTCTCAGAGATATGCTATTTGCTTACTGCTCACAACGACGCCATCGAGCGCGGGATCGTGGTCGCGCTTCTCACTCGAGTCGAGCCCAATGCCCGCATTATTCGACGTACCTGAACTTCTTCGCAAACAAGCCAATGTTCTTATTGAGAACGATGGAGACCAGACGAAGACAAGACCGCACATCGCGTGGTTAGATAATCGATTCACGGTCGATGTAGCGATGACACTACCAGTCAAAGCCCTTTGAGTTCCCCAGGTAAATCCAAATCCTTAGGCAGATTTTGCAATCGCCCCTCCATCCCACCTTCGACCATGAGGACCTGTCCTGTAACATGGCCGGATAACTTCGTCGATGCAATGAGGACGATCTGGTTTGCGATGTCAGCCGGATCTGCGACCTTTTTCAGTGGCGTCCTGTCATAACGTTTATGAGCGCAAATATTTCTAGATGCGAGAAAGGAAGAGCCTACGTTGCGAGTGCTCTGAAGACAGTCATGGGATCTTTGAGGGACTCTTCTGCCATCGGTGTCTTCGTCCAGCCAGGCGCGATGCAGTTCGCGCGTGCCTGCGGCGCGATCTTGACGATCTCGTTTTTCAACGAGAGCAGGAAGCCGTACATGAGCGCTTTCATCGACATGAGAATAAACCATTGTACGGATGAGACTAAGTGGACGCACCACTCTTGCTCGCCGCATAGTCTGCATTCCCAGCCTCGCCGAACTTTCCTGCCGTGCTTCCAACCAGGACGACAGCCGCGCGTCGGCGACGCGGTCATCATCAACGAGAGCGACCTGCCGGGCAAGATCTCGCGGGTGCTCGACGGGGAGGGCAAGGCGCTCTACGAGGTCGAGGTCGACCATGGGCGGGAGCTTGATCGCGCGACGCTCGAGGTCAAGGAGTTTAGAGTCGCTGCTCGGTCGCTCACGAGCCAATGGAAGAACCGGACGATCAAGATCGACGACATCGTCCCCATGGTCCAGCCTAAGGTTCTCAAGCAGTCCCTTTCGCCCTCCAAGAACTCGCTGTTCAGCTCGGCGTCCGCACGGACTGCGCGCCCCAAGCCTCTGAGCAAGATCGGGCTCGTGGTCACCCTGTCCACAAATGTCGACGACCCCGACGCGATGAGGAACGGGTTGCAGCAGAGCATCAAGAGCAATGGTGGAGTCCTTCTGGACGATTGGTCGTGCGTCTTGCCGATCACTGCGAAACGGACGGCCAAGCGATGGATCATCACGCAGAATGACTTTAAGTACAAGCCGATGGAGGGCATGGACAAGGTCTTCCTCCTTTCGGACGATGCGAACCAGAAGGCCAAGTATCTCGTCGCGTTAGCGCTGGGTATTCCCTGCTTGGAGATGTCCTGGCTGAACTCGCTGAATGAAGAAGAGGTAAATTTTGATCTATCCATGCGTGTTTAATGTCGGTCCTAATCGCTATTTTCACAGGGACTGGATGCATGGCAGACATATTTGCTTCCGGCGGGGTTGTCGGAGCATCTGAATGCCCGTGTCTCTCAAATTGTGGATTTGGACTGGGGAACGTGCAAAGAGCACCTTTCAGAGGTCCTGACGAATCCGGTAGCAACCAAATTGTTGACTGGCAAGTCCGTGCTGCTCCTGGGTACGGAGTACTTTCCTCCATCTACCGGGCGCAGAAGGGTGAGTTCAGCTCATGCATACCTACTTATTGTTGGTCTGACAGTCTGTGAAGCAGGGATCGTCTGGGCCGGACAACGGTAACATGGACAGCGTTCCACGGATCATTCTTGCGATGGGCGCTGCGCGCGTCGAAGTTGTTGCGGACGCCAAGTCTGCGTTGGACACAAAGCTCACGTCGTACGACTACGTGATTGTGAAGGACGAATCTTCGCCTGTTTACACGAATGCCAAGGCCGATGTTACCTGTGTGCCAATGCAGTGGGTGAAGGACTGTCTCATCAGCGGACGGCTGCTGCCTCTGACGCAGCGCTAATGCGGTCATCTGCTCTGCTTCTTTCTTGCTGTCGCATAATTGTTTATTAGTTTTGTACTGCATACGCTTTTCTTACTCATCTTGCATTGATACCTTAGCATCTTGTACACCATATATCTAACGTCTTGCTTTGCTTTGTGTCACTCATCGTTGTATCATTCCGTCCCGGAGACAAATAGTACATAATATCGTACGAGAATAGGGTACCTGATAGCAATGGAATATATTCCACTGAATAGAGTGACTATGTTACTGTGCGTGTATGAAGCTACAACAGCATCGATGAAAGGGGAATAGCTCGGAAGAAAAGAATCCGTGTTCCATATAACAACCAATGTCCGATAAGGATGCCTGTGGCATCCACAGTTCGCTATCCCAACCGCGTCCCGCAGCGGTTGCATTTCTTCTCAGTATCAATGCTGTCAACAGCAAAAGTCAATAACAACCCATACAAAAATAGCATGAAAGGCGTACCAAAGGCATATCAGGCCAATGGGAAACAACAGAATAGCGCAGATGATGCCACACAGCCCAAAACTGGTGGTCACATCGTGGTCTCCCCGGGCGCAACGCGCCAGGACTAGATAACAAATGTGAATGGGCAGAATAAGACAGGAGCGGGTGGTTCGTACGCTGGTTTCGATACTGGTCTCCTACCCATTGAGCATGGGCGTCATAGCCGGGCTGGGTCATGGGAGGGTTCCAAGGACCAGTATACGGTGGGTACCCATTATTGGGTGGACCTCTTTGCTGGGCTTGCTGAGGGTATCCGGAGGGACCACTGGACTGTGAAGCATATCCAGGTGGAGGTCCTGAGGGCGCTCCACCCTCGCTGTCCGCCTTCTGGTCATGAAGAATCATAGCTAGCGACTGCGGCGGATGAGATAAGTGATGGGAGGGGTTCGCGGTGCAGAGGTAAGTAATCAAGGGATCGTATGCCGTCAGTAGTCCAAGTACGAGCGTTTATGAAGGGGGATATGGGGTTCGGATAGAGCAGGCACTGCCGCCATCCGTGGCTGTCCTGGTTTCTGTGTCGGGTCCAAGATGTTCTTCAGCCGAGACAAGACAATCCATGCGAACATCACGTAAACAGAGTGACTCAGCTGGATTCAGTATCTACGGTTTCATGCTCTCTGCGAGCCTCCAGCCTCTCATTGAATAGAAAAAATTGCAGAAAGAACGCATATACAACGAGATATGCACGCCAATCTGCCATGTGCGATGAAAGTGGAATTTCGACAAGTGATCACGGACGGCGAGGAGACTCAGTCTGTCGGCCCGTGTGAGGGCGCCCCGTCGCGGAAATTGCCAGCCGCGCGGCTCACGTGATCGCGACTGCCTTGCTTGTGCGCCGACTCCTCGCCTCTTCGGTTTCCGCCCCGCGTCGTGGTCCTCCCTCAGCGATCCCTCCTTCAAACACCATGAGCGCCCCAGAATACGAAGTCGGTGGGTGATTATGACTTATATACGCTGCACCAGTCTCTTAACTGCCTTCTAGAGTCAATTCTCAGCGCAAAAGCGCAGAAAAGGGGCAAGAAGCAAGGATGGGTGAGTGACGCTATCCTTCTGCACGTTTTCCGTACTACATTGCTTAAGCATCCGTGTTTCAGAAATTCTTGGTGAAAGTGCGCTACATCTAGCTTCATGCCTGCCACATCACTCACTTCCTTGTTTGCTCCAGTGGAAAGGCTTCGATAACTCGGAGAACACGTAAGTACTATGCCTCCACTCTATTTTCTACACACTGACGTTTAGGATGCGCGCAGCTGGGAACCCGTTGACTCTTTTCAAGGCAGTGGGGACGAAGCACTGTCCCGTTTCTGGGAACGCGTCGATCTAGGAGGGCGAGACGTGCGAGATCTGAGTCAGTTTAAGAATGGAGAAGAGGTGTTCCCTAGAGGGCCACCAGGTATGGTTGTCTTGTCCGTCAAATGTCAGTCTCTGAGCAGTATGTGTATCAGGACGGAAGATCAAGAAAATCTCAGCTCAAAGCGATGAACCGGCGCCATCCACAAGCCCTCAGCAAGGAGACGCACAGCCGGGCGAAACCACGCCTGCTGGCCTCAAGAGAGCCGGTGGCAAGCGTCCTCGTCCATCCACCGATGTGGAGAGCACCGAACGTCGTAAACGCGGCGCCCGGCAAAGCCAGTTGAGGGAGCGACTGTGAAGAAGGCCAGGTCTGATTCGCGCCGCGCGCGACCGAAGAGAAGCCCACAAGCACCGCAGACGAACTCAAACAGGACACTGAGAAGTCACAATCAGTGGTAACCAATCCTTCGATGTCGCTCATGCCTGTAGCTGACGTATCCCAGGCTCCTGATTCGGAGGATGAATTAATGTTAGTACCTCCTGGCGGGCCACATTCCTCACCATTGGGTGTCAAAAAGACTCCCAAGACTGTTCATTTCTCTGGTGATGCTGATACGGACGCAATGGATGTTGAAGAACCCAGTCAAGTGAGCCGTGAAGCGACGTCGTCTTCGATCCCTGCACATCGTCTTCGCGCAGCTAATCCATCTATCAAGCGCACTGAGGATGAGGAACTGGGAAAGTCTCTCAAAGGAGCGATATCTTCCAAGGTCAAAGCTATCTTTGGGTCGTCCAACGCAGATGCAAGTGGCTCGGAGGCCGGTGCTTCCGGGTCCAAGTCAGCTTCGGGCAGGCCGTCCAAAGGACTACCGCAGAGAAATAGTTCGCTGTTGACTTTCGATAAAGGCGGTCTTAAGACACTCAAGCGCGGGCGGCGCACGGCCTCGGACAGAGAAGTGGAGGGGCTCGTCGACAAAGAGCTCACATCAAGTCCTGAACGACCCTCGGTAGATGGACAGGCTAGCAACGACGTCGCACCCGCAGATATCTCCGAGTTGTCCCAGCCTTCACTTCTTCAGTTAGCTGGACTCCAGCCGTCCGAAGTCGATGCGCTGCCCGATTTTGAAGATGCTGGGCCACAGGAAGTGAATGGCGATGCGGGTGAAACTGGGACTCCTGCGTTCGTCAAATTTCCTGTCATGCGTTGACTTATCTGACAGCTTCGTCATTAGGGAAGTTGCGACTGACAGGGCGGCAAGCAAACCATTGCAATTCGTATCCAATATGTTGAATGCTGTATGGGGCCAGTCCACGATATTTGGTCCATTGTAGGCGCCTCAGTTCTTCTTGGTCGTGAAGAATATTGACTAACTATATCCTAGCGGTCTTGGATCTGGCTCCGTTAATTCCCTGCACAAAGACGAACAGTAAGTCGCTCCCTGATTTAATGATTGGGGCATTCATCAAACTATGCTTTGCAGAGATGGTGATTCGGCCACATCCTCGCCTTACCTTCTGGTCCTTGATCCTGCCAAGGCGATACCAATCACGCTCAAGGATGTCACCCCTGCAACCTCTCTTGACTCCCCTCTGCTCAGTACCATCATCGTTCCCGGTCCGAAAGGGCCGCCCGGAAAGCTGTATAAAGGCGATCATGCAATGATGTTGTTAAAGACGATGGAAACTGGTGGTTCTTCCGCAAGGATAACTCCCCACGACAGCGCGAAGGAAGAGGATATTGCGCTCTTCAACCAGTTCCGTGATCAACTTGAAGGGGACAGTATAGTAAATTCTGTCTTGCTCAAGCTGTAGGTCATTGCTGACACAGCTTATTAGTTCGTCGCCATGGCCGGTGCTGAGATACTTGTCTGTTCTGCTTCCACGAATAAGGCCATCACTCAAGCTCTCGGCATCCCTCCAGCCATGCAGGGTCTCGGAAAGACCCTTGTGGTGTCGCATGTCAAGCTTGCAGATCATTCTGCCTTTGCGGATGCTGCTATGCAGACCGAGACGGTTCGTTGGTGATTCGATGTGTGTTTCCTGTCAGATTTTCTTGCTACACCTCCATTCCACCATGTCATACGCATGCGGTCTACTCTAGTAACGCTCTGAAACCAGTCTTCTTATATCCTGTAAAGTATGGAGCCATTTATAGGATGCAGTTGCTTCTGCCCCTGCATTGCCTCGAAGTTTCGGAAACTTGAAGCGCCCAATGGTACGCGTCGCCCACACGTGATGAGTATGAAGGACGCGACCATCACGTAAGAACACGCGTCGCGATCATCGTCATGGACGCGCGCCTGTCTGAGTCTCACTTCCTGCTCTCATCTCCCATCTCCTCTCCATCCTCGGACGCTACTCCTATGCTGCGTCGTGCCCCAACAACCAATGACGGTCAGGTGGTAGACAGGCTCACTGAGAGTGTCCGTGTTAACAAGCCCTTCAAGCCTCCGTCTCTGAACGTCACGCGAGAGCAACCTCAGCGCAAACGGCGACGGGTCTCCTACAAAGACGCACAGGCTGCTGACGACGACGATGACTCTGACACGAACGCGCGCAGCAAGCGGCGCAAGTCGACGAACGACGCATATGGGGAGGGGCCGCCGCCCGACAACACGCAGCACTATCCTGTGTTCAAGCCGAAGCCATTCGGGGAGGTCTTCGGGGCGCGCAAGTATGCGATTCCTGTGATGAAGACCAAGGATGGGGAGGTTGTTAGGACTGTCGCGTCGAATCCGTCGCTGGGCATTCGGCCACAGGTGAATCTTATCCCGCGGCCGCTTCACGATCCTATGGAAGACCACGCGATTGTATTGTATGATCCGACGATTGACGACCGGGAGACGGACGAAGAAAGGAAGGAGAGAGAGAAGGAGGAGGCAAAGACGAAAGCGGCGAAGGAAGCCATGGAGAAGAACGTCGGGCTCTACAATCCTCACAAGAGCCTGAAGGAGCTGCTTGGCGGCGGGAAGGAGAAGAAGAAGGGGAACGACAAGGTGCCTGTCGTCATTGATCCCCGCCTATGCAAGGTCCTTCGACCCCATCAAGTGGAAGGAGTGAAAGTGAGTGCTCATGAGTCTGGCCTGGCACGCTGCTGACATTGAGCAGTTCTTGTACCGATGCACAACCGGCATGGTCGTGGAGAATCAGTATGGGTGCATCATGGCCGACGAGATGGGTTTAGGAAAGACCCTACAATGCATTGCGCTGTTGTGGACATTGATTAAGCAGTCGCCACACGCGGGAAAGCCGACCATAGACAAGTGCATCATCGCCTGCCCGTCGAGTCTGGTGAAGAACTGGGCGAATGAACTTGGTGAGTATTGCAAGAGTGTGGCGGCGGCAGATCAAGTTGACGGGTGTCGATCTTAGTGAAATGGCTGGGCAAGGATGCGATAACTGCGTTGGCGGTCGATGGGAAAGGTAGTAAAGCAGATCTACTCGAGAGGGTGGCCCGCTGGGTTGCTGCCAGTGGCAGGAATGTCACTCAGCCAGGTTAGTCCATTATCGTACAACTCAACACGCGCATTTGAAGAACTCGACTTAATGGCTGCTAGTGATGATCGTCTCGTATGAGACTCTACGCACATTGACCGTTCATCTCGCCAACTGCAAGATCGGCTTGCTTCTATGTGACGAAGGTCATCGATTGAAGAACTCTGGTTAGTCCAGAAGTCTTCTGATACGTGCTTGCCTGAGACATCTCTCCAGAATCATTAACATTCCAGGCCCTCGACTCGCTCGATGTCAAGCGTCGTGTCATCCTTTCAGGCACCCCGATCCAGGTAAGTCTCCGAATGTATGCTCCGCCGACTATGACTGACATCCACGCAGAATGACTTGTCCGAGTACTTCTCGCTGCTGAACTTCGCAAAACCCAATTTCTTGGGGTCCAAGATGGACTTCCGGAAGAACTTCGAGAATGTCATCATCCGAGGACGCGATGCAGATGCTACCGACAAATCCAGAGCAGATTGCGAGAAGAAACTGAAGGAGCTTGGCGATCTGGTGTCCAAGTTCATCATTCGACGAACGAACGACCTGCTCTCTAAGTACTGTAAGACTTTCGAATTTTTCTCGCCTTCCACAATCCTTACTGACCGGCTTTCTAGTGCCAGTCAAATACGAGCAGGTCGTATTCTGCGGACTCTCCGACTTCCAGCTCTCGCTCTACAGATTATTCATCTCTTCTCCGGAGATTAAAGCCTTGCTGCGTGGTGCAGAGTCTCAACCCCTCAAGGCCATAAACATCCTGAAGAAGCTATGCAATCACCCAGAACTGCTCGACCTTCCAAAAGACCTGCATGGATCCGATAACCTCATACCCGAAGGCTTTTGCGGCGCAGGGTCGAGCTCCAATTCTCGAGGGCGCGGTACTGTTCCAGCAGTACACGCCGAATGGAGCGGCAAATTCCTTGTGCTGGAAAGGTGCGCCTACATCACTTGTGAATCGCTTGGCTCGTACTGACATTAATACCAGATTCCTCCATCGGATACGAACGGAAACAACCGACAAGATTGTCCTCATCAGTAATTATACCCAGACACTAGATATCTTCGAGCGATTGATGCGAAGCAAGAAGTAAGCTTATTCCTATACAATGTCCACTGCTACAGATATTGAACCGTGTCGACGTTAGGTATGGCTACTTCCGACTAGATGGAACAATGTCAATTCCTAAGCGTCAAAAACTTGTCGACCAATTCAACAACCCCGAGGGCAAGGAATTCGTGTTCCTGCTCAGTAGCAAAGCTGGAGGTTGCGGTATCAACCTCATCGGCGCAAACCGATTGATTCTGTTCGATCCAGGTGGGACTACTACTACCAATTATGGCTTCGCAGTAATTAACCTGATGTCACCAGATTGGAACCCCGCGGCAGATCAGCAAGCTCTCGCTCGTGTCTGGCGTGATGGTCAGAAGAAAGAATGTAAGCTTTTCCATTGATCCATAGCTTTTGTCGCTGACTTCCTGCGAGGCTTTGTTTACCGCTTCATTTCCACCGGCACGATCGAGGAGAAGATCTTCCAGAGGCAGGCATCAAAGCAGGCGCTCTCGTCTGCCGTCGTCGATGAGAAGGAAAATGCCGAGCGGCATTTCTCGCTGGACTCGCTCCGGCAACTCTTCTTGTTCAACGAGAAGACACTGTGCGAGACGCACGAGACGTTCAAGTGCAAGCGCTGCAAGAACGGGAAGCAGATGATCAAGGCTCCCGCTTTGCTGTATGGAGACGCTAGCACGTAAGAGTCTTCTTTGAATCCTCGTTTGGCTGGTACATTGACTCCTGGCTCGCATGACAGTTGGAATCATTTCACGAACGCGGAGCTCAAGAGTAACCATGACGATCTCCTCAGAGCAGAAGTCGGTTTGCCAGAGGTGTCGTTCGTCTTTCAGTACATTAGTCATTAGATCGGATTCATACTTCAGGGCAAGTAAAGGTTATTGGTGTAGATTAGATTCCACAGACTGTATGATACCATTCCATCCACATTGTCCATGCATTTTAGCATTAGCATTACACGAACTTGACACGAGCACGGTAATAAAGATACATGACAGCAAAGGCACAAGCAAGACGTCGTAAGATCGTGAACAAGGTTATGAATAAAATAAACCTTAGACAACAGTGTCGTCCCAGCTCCCCCACTCCCCTCTGACTTTCCGCACTTTGACCTTCTCCCCAGCCACACCGAAATACGAGGCCTTGAACCAGGCTTGCATCTCCTCCTCACCGAAAGGACCGAACGCATCGCCCTCGGCGGTCGTAGCTCCTGGTACATCCCACTTGTACTCGTACTTGACGTCCGCAGATGGCGGGACCCAGGTGGGTTCAACGTTGCCTGCAGACCGCACGGAGCGCAGAATCTCCTCGTAGGTTTTTGAGTAGACGTCGGTGTCGCCGAGGGACATCAACGTAGACGCATGATGTGTCAGCTCGTCGATGTCTACTTGAGCTTGGATGGGCTTCGGCTTGTCTACGTCCATTGCGGATCCATTTGTACCTGCCAGCTTTCCTTTCGATGCGCTGAAGCAAAGTGATTAGCTGAGTGTAACAAACAATACCTCCCAGTGTCACTCACATTTTGGCATTCTGCCGGCCTTTCTTGGCTTGTGCACCAAGTCGCTGCAATGCCTCGAGCACAGTCTCCCCCTTCTTGAGCAACCCAAGCACCTTCCTCTCCACCGCCTCCTTCCCGCCCATCTCTTCCAGCTCCCTCTCCTCCGCCCTGATCCTCTCCCTCTGCACGCGCTCCTGCTGCCGCTGCCGCTTCCGCGCCTGCTTGATCTCCTTCTCGTCCAGCCCGTCCATCCAGCGGTCATGCAACGCATGCGGGTCAAACGTCCGCACATACGTCCCGTCCGCCGCGAACTTGCCCTCCTCCATCTCCTCGCGCATATGGAATGACGACAGCTCGAAGCCCATCCCCGCCTTCCGCCGGCGCTCGATCTCGTCCTCGTCCATCGCTTCCTCCTCTTCCTCTTCCTCCTCCTCGCCGGACCCGCCGAACTCCTGCCCCTCGATATCGCCCAGCCTTAGAAACTCCTCCTTCTTCTCCGCACCCTCCTCGGGCTTCTTCTCCGCCTTGTCTTCCATCGCGAACATGTCCTCCTCCTTCTCCTCCTCCTCGGCCGCAGCGGCCGGGCCGCGCGCCGGCGTCGTGCGACGCCCTCGCCCTCCTCGCTCGAGTCCGACTCATAGCCCTCCGTCCGCACGCGCCCCTTCTTCACCGCCGACGGTGTCTCCAGGGCCGCGTCGACCTCCTCGGCGAAGTTGGCGGGGTCCTCGGACGGCTCCAGGAAGCGCGTCTTTTTGGGGGCGTGCTGCCTGGATGGGCCCGATTCCGGCAGTTCCGATGATGTTGCGGTGCGTTTTGGTCGTGGTGGCATGGTGGTGTGAGGTCAGGAGGGTTGTGGACGAAAGTGTGCCAGTGAAGTGAGGTGCTGGTCCTTGAGATTGGCGATGAGCTGGGAATATTATGTAATGCGACAGGAAAAGTTATCCCAAACTATGCCCGTTTCGGGACACCTATGACGTACATTCTGACTAAACAACGCACTAAGTACAAGTCGACAACCTTGCAGCTTCACGCTGTCGATCGCGCTGTTCATCGCATGTTCCAAGAAATCTAGATACACTGCCGTACACCAGATAAATAGTATGTGTCCATTATACAAATGCTGCAAGACTACTCTATCATATGCGTGAGATCAATGATATGCAGTTACCATACATCATGTTCGTCTACGTCCCGGCATCTCAATTTGCAAGGTCTGAAGTCGTTGGTCGTCGTCTGCCAGGGATCGTGGGATCATCCAATCCACTAGCGCCGGCGCTCAGCAGCCCTTCCTCTTCCTCGGAGTGCGTCCTGACGGCCCGCACGGAATCCCGGCGTCCCCGGTGATGCAATGGGGCCCGCTGTCGGTATATGAATGACTGACAAACAATGGTCACGTCGAAGACAAGAGTCCCGCCGCTGCCGAGAAGATAGCTGGTGTACATCCTTGAGTATTGTCATCACACCTCTGTTCAACAGCGACTTACGGTATGCTCTCGGTGATATATGCGGAGGCGGCTTCGGGTGAAGACTGGTATGCTTTGGGCGACGAAAGGATCGATATGACGTAGAAGAAGTTGCCGAGGAACGCGAACACGAAGAGATACATGGACAGGCCCTAAAAACGAACGTGATCAGCAACGTTTGCACTCGTCCTACCCGTGGAAAGAGAAGCGCACCTCTACGGACTTCCGCACGTACTGAGTGAGTTTAGCGAGGTGACATTAGCATTCATGCAGACAACAACAAGCGAAGCACGCACGTTCTTCCAGATTTGAGGTAATCGAGAAGTCAAATAAAGTGTCGTGCACGTCCATGCAGAGATGCGGCCAATGATACGCTCCATGGACGGTGGTGGCGGTGGTGGCGGAACGTGTTTAGGTGGACGGTGATCATCAGGAAGTTTCTGGTCGAACATTAAGGTAACAGGTGACCCGACTGGCAGCGGCACATCGGTTGGAACTGGCGATGCTGTAGGGTATGAAGTCACCCGTGGCAACTCTACATTAGACAGCACTCGCCCCACGCGCAGGCCGGTCTGCGGGACACTTCTTCCATTGTTGACCAGGGTTCCAACACCAAACAGCGCCCATGCACCCATGAACACCATGCTGGCGGCCTGTCTGCTCGCCCGGGAACTTCGTCGCCGCTGGCTCTCGTCCTCTGCACGTCGCCATTCGTCATCTTCCTCGCCGTACTCACCGCGCTGGAGGGACCTGCCCCGGGCGGCAAGAGGCTCTAGATCCTCAAGCTGGGCGGTAATCTGAAGGGAAGGCGGCAGAGGTGGGGATACAGTTGCGCGTCGGCTGCTTCCAACCGACGGACGCCGCTCCTTACTCCAGGACACATGTTTTCGGCGACCAGCACGGCCGCCCTCGGAGTGAAAGCTGTCCGCAAGAGCAGCGAGCGCCTCTTCGTCGACCTCATCTTCATCTTCCGTCCGCTCTCTACCAGGAAGATGCGCGGTCCCATCCGCTAGGAGATCTACGCTGCTGTGTCGAGGCCATCGCGTGCGAGCGTAAGGTGAGGTCGCGTGCGTCTCCTCCTGCTGCGCTGCCATCGCCGCCGCCGCCGCCACATTCGCAGCTACGTTGGAGAGCGTACGATATCGCGGTGCCGCACGCTCAAGGGATGTGCGTCCAGACACAGGAGCGAACGTCCGGGAGGCGGAGCGGGAATACGGCGGGGCAAGCGCGGGAAGCGGCTTCCCGGACTTGCGGGCGTAGTAGAAGTACTGCGCCAGCAGCGTGAAGTCCACGAAGCAGAAGTATGTTGCGAGCCATGTCTGCGATTAGATGAGTACACGCCTCGATCTGCAATATGACGCGATGCTCACTTGAAATGGGAGCTGATGCGTGAGGATGCAGCCAATCAGGTTCGTCAAGTCGCCTGAAATGAAGGCTCAGCCTGAAGGGTAGATCTCGGAGCAGATAGTGACGCACCGAGGAGCCAGTTGAGCAGAAATGGAAGAGCCAGGCCGTCCGAGGATTGTTGGCGAATGTTCTCAAGCACTTGGCTGCATATTCGGAAGAAATGGTGAGTGCGGTGTGACGGATGTCGCCATCAGCGCATGCCGCTGCATTCTGCGAAAAAGAAGGACTACTTACGGGAATTGAGCGCCGAGCCAGCAGGCTATGGATACGTAGCCAGATACATCGCTGAACAACGATGCATCGAGCATGACGGTGAGTGCAGAACACGGGCGGTGCAGCGATGAGCTGTCTGAGCCGGCAAACAAATGGGCTCGTTGTTGTTGGCTTATCAGCCCGGCGTCTTCTCTGCTTATCGCTCTCGGATCCCCGTGGGGGGCTGCTGCTCTAATTTGTCTTGCTCTCACAATCCACCATCAGTTCAGGAGTCAACAGCATGCGATACCCCTTAGTTTCCTAGAGTGCCAGTACTTAATAGACGATATTGGACCGTCTGTCAGTAAAGCGAAGTAAAGCTCTGATTTGAATCAGTCAGAACGAGGGCCGTTCATGTGAATTGATATGATAAATGTCACGATGTTCTGCTGTCTCGTACGGCCATAAAACCGAGAAAGAACGCCCGATAACAGTCCGACAACGTGGACAACACGATGAAGGAGCGAGAATGCCGCAGAGGCATGTATTTCGACCTGAGCCGATCGCGCGGACCGTTCTGTCGAACGAGCCTTCGTCTCCTCCACGCTACAGGCAGAACTCATGCTGCATTCCCGTCGTGATTTCCTTGTAACGACACCCCATTCATGTTTCACGATGAACGCGAAGGTGAAAAAGCAGTCTTCGCCCAGCAACCGCTTTGTGGATCCCAGGCCCCAGCAACTCGTGCGTATTCACCGACTCCATCGTTCCTGCCAGACGCCTTCTGACCAGGACGAATTAGCGCTCACTCATCCTGGACTACCTATGCCATAATTGCTACACCGAAACCACCAGAGCTTTCGCAAATGATAGTGTCGTTCGCCATCTCGATGCAGATGGAGATGAAGTCGAACGCCCCGAGCGTGAGGCGATTCAGCGGGCATTACAGAAGAGGACCTCCAAGAGGTTGAGCTCCGGAAAGGCCAGCCATGCCATTCTCCATGCTCTCTCTTTCGTACTCATCTTCGCCATGAACAGACATTAAATTGAACTTGCTTTCTGGTCGTGTGGATGAGGCAACCAGTCTCCTGAATCAGCACTTTCCTGCCGTCTTATCCACCACCGAAGCTGTTGAGGAACCGGAGAGGCCATCGTCCTCGTCCGATGCTGTCATCGAGTCTATCCTTCCGTGCTCGGTTGAACCTGAACATCTCTTCCTTAATCTCCGTATACTTGCCTTCATCGAGGCCTCACGGACTATGCCACTAGAGAACAGGTCGGACCACACATCTCCGTCCGCAATCCCAGCTGCCGTAAATTCCGAAGTGACCTTCCTCGCCGGCGACTCCGAAGACCCAAACATCCGAGCACCTAGTCTTCCCGCAGATACGGACGCTCATCTTGAACGCCTTTTCCGCCACGCTTGCGAATTGTACGATTGCGCGCAGATGCTCAAGGATCCCGCTGACCGCGCAGCGTACCAGAAAGAGCTGGCTTCGATCTGCGGCCTTTTGGCGTACAAAGTTCCCGAACGCAGTCCGATGGCGAAATACTTGACACAGAGCCGAAGGGAACAAGTTGCGGATGAAATCAACAGTGCCATTCTCTGTACGTATCCGCTCGCTCCGCCAAGGCATGCACTGATCTCGATTGGTTTTTCCTCAGACAATGCCCGTCGCCCGCCGATATCGTACTTGGAGCTCTATGTCCGCTACACGACTGTTCTGATGAACAATCTCAACGAGCTGCGCGTCAAAGTGCCGCCGGCATCGAGCATTCCAGCCGGCGTGCGGCTCCCTCCTCGCCGACAGCCTAGCCCCGCACTCCCTCCTGCAATAGCACCAGCACCTTCCAAAGGCCAAGCCGACAAGGACAGTGCCGACGTAAGTAGTTCTTCACAATGCCTGTCTGTGTGCTATCTGACCGTCCCCGTTCACAGATCATCCCGCCTTTCGACCTCAAGCAATTCCTTTCTCCCTAACGCCGTCACGCCCTTGATATATTTATTCGGATTCTTCATGTGTTCATAGATTGTCATTCATGGTTAAACGCAGCACTGGAGATTGTACTTTCTTCCTGTATTTTGCCTTGTTATAGATGCGATACCATACACCCTTGATCATTGAACCTCTAAGCACTAAATTATAATCTTTACGACTACACCGTCAACCCACCGACCTTTGTTCACCCTCTTCAGCGCCCCCTCATCAACCCCGCACTCTCTACACCCAAGCACAGCCAGGTGCCTCCACCGACTCCACGCGACAAGATCCAGCAACTTCTGCTCGCCAACAAACGTCGTGCCGAGCCACTCATTGTACGAGAGATCCAGGACCTCGAGCCGCGGGACCTTCCCCGGGAGCCGATGTATAGGGACGGCCGTCGGTAGACGCAAGAGCGCGAGGTGCGTCAGCGACGGCGGGAGGGTCAACAGCGTCGGCACAGAGAGCGCGGTCGACAGCACCGTCACGCTCTGCAGAATCTGGCGNNCGCCCGCCTCATCCCCGATGCCCTCCGCATCCCACGCCGCCTCTGGCGCCTTCGCTGCCGCCGCGTGACGTCCTTCATCGACATTGTCCAATTTCTCTTCCAGAAGCCGCCATCCTCGTCCTCAGACCTTAGTAGGATTAGTCTCCAAGCAGACCCTTAAAACACTCCTTCTATATTGGGTTGAGGTGGCAGTCGTGTATTAGGTAGTAGGATCGACTTGTCTGACGACCTCGTCTACTGCGTTGGCCCTCTGAGAGCTTTGATCGTTCTTTCTTGCTCGCGATTGCCAGTCGGGCGGACACTGTCACCTTGCAGAAGACTTCTTGATCCACAGGTAGGTCTTTCATCGGAGATTTCGCACCACGTAGTCATTTCGTCTCACAATCTTCCAGAATCCCATCTGGTTATCGTTTATTGAGAAACTTTCCTGGTCTCGAAGAGAATAAGTATGGAAAGTCAGCCAGTCTCTAAGTTCGTGCTCTTCGCACTACATCCTGTTTCTGAGGATCACTAACATCGGCGCATACAGCCCACATGACTTTGGTCCGCATACATTCAGCCCAGGATTTCGCGTATACGGAGCACTCCTTTTCCCAGGAACCGCGAAGCTATTGATCATGTCCGCCGGGCAATAGACGATGAATTAGCAGCCATGCATGCGGCCATGTGTGCGCTACGCATTGAACGCAATACCTTGGTCCCAATCTCCCGCCTTCCCTCTGAGGTCCTGGCCAGAATATTTCTATGTTGCGCCGACATAGACCTACCATTGATGGATCTTGAGACACCAGACGACAAGCCGTGCATTGGCTGGCTACGCGTGACTCACGTCTGCAAGAATTGGCGCGAAACGTCCCTGCATTATCCACACATCTGGACAAACATTCGCGGACTCGATGCACTTTGGCTACAAGTCGTGCTTACCCGTGGAAGGTCGGCTCCGATCTCAGTCTCATTTGAAGAATGCATCCCCACAGCTGCCCACGGCAGGGAGCTCGCCAAGCATGTTTCCCGCATCCGCGACCTTACGATTCTCGTAGAAGAAGTTTCTAGCTTGCAGCTTCTGTTACGGCGGTCGATGCTGTCGTCTCCTGTCAGCGTCCTGCAACGTCTGGATCTGAATCATCAGGATGACGGCACAATTGTTTGGCTTCCAACACACATATTCCAGAATCATGCACCTCTGCTTCGCTCTGTCGATTTGTGCAACGTCTATATTCCTTGGTCTGCCCCGATCTTTCGCAACTTAACAGATCTCAAGGTCTGCTTCAACGGTTGCAATAAAAAGCTTGTGACAAGAGCACCAGATGATATATCTACCATGTCACCATTCGACGAGTTGTTACACGGCCTGAGTAATATGCCTGCCTTGCAGACATTGGATCTCATATCTTGTCTGCCTCGCAGATCTGGACACTCCATCCATGGGAGCATCATAGACTTGCCGTATCTCAAAGCATTATACTTGGAATACAACCACGCAACCCGGTGCTTAGATTTTCTCAACCACATCAGAATCCCTTCTTCCTGCAATTTACGCCTATGCTGCGACGAGAGAAGGCCACAATGGGTCAGCGAACTTGGCTCCCTGTTCCATGCACATGCGAACAGAGAGCATGGCCCTATACGATCTTTAAGTCTAAACTTCAGCGGTTCGACTTTTGATTTCCATATCTCACGGCGGCAGGATGGCGAAGAAAACGATATCAAACATATTCTGGAATGCCAGCCCATTCCCCAGCACTCTCTACCGGACTCGTCAGATTTCATAGTCGACTGGTGTCACAGATTCCCGGTAGAGAATATCCATCACCTCCATGTCGAAATCCGGCCTTCCCAGTCAGACTGGACACCCCAAAGATGGATCAACGCCTTCGGGAGGTGTAGCGCGGTTGACATGGCCGAACTTCGTGGCGAACAGTCGCAGATGCTCACATTTTGCAAGGCGCTAACCGCGCGCATACCCCAGGACGACGCCTGCAAGGAAGCACCTTTCCTCCCAAATCTGACTCGTGTCATCTTCAACCGCGTCCCGTTTTATGGTGCCAATCAAATGGAGAAGTTTTCATTTCAGAAGGCTTTCTTGAAGCAATTGGAGATGCGTCAGAAAATGAAGGCCATCCAGACGATCTGCATTAAGTTATCGAATCTAGAGGGCTCGGAACAATTCATCGTAGAATTAAGGAAGATTGTGCCAGAGGTTCAGTGGGATGATACATCTCAGCGAAGCTTAATCAAGGGCTCGGACCTCAATCCTAGTGACGATCCGAACCATGGTTTTAACAGCAATTCCAGCGACGGTCCCAACGGCAATTTCAGTGACGGGGATTTTCATTCAGACGAGAACCAGGAGGACGGTAGTCAGAGCGAGTAGGGAAACACTGGACACTCCCTCAATCCGTGAGGGCAGGCGTTGGAATGGCCATTGACTACGGGCAACGCTCAGCCAATTCAAACTCCGAAGCGTCCACGCATTTTCGGCCTTAAGCGCCCAAAAAAGTGGCCGCGGAAAGTGATAGACTTACTGAATGTTTGTCCCTTTCAAATATCTCTGCAAAATCGGTAGCACAATGCTTGTATCGTGCTTCAGAAAGTCTCTTGGATGAAATTTTGAGATATGCATCCAAAAGAGCACAATTTAGTTCAAAACAAACGTAAAAATTTCATCCAAGAGACATTACTCAAAGGCTTCGTGGATGAGCAACTATGCACTTCTGGCTGTGCCCCGAGCATTGTGGAAGTCGGAAAGTGCATCTTTTCGGTGGGCCAGGAAGGTGTGTTACGTAAGCAGGGCGCGTCGCGTCGCGCACGTCCCGACTCCCAAAATCACTGACAGTTCCGATAAACACTTCTACAAGTGTTCCAGAAGTATGATGCATCTGACGGATGCCTTTGACCATTAAATTTGCATACTCTAGATGCGGTACATACCATATTTCATGATATGTATGCTTTATATACACCTTTGGCTCATTTCACTTCAATTGCTCATGCTTTACCATTCGATTGCTATAGTCATGTTACATGCATACTATTATTGACTGTGTAACCTTTTCAGGGCTCGCTGAGGGACGTAGTAAACAGGAAGATACGGCGACACATTTTCGTGTCCACTTTTCGACGGGCGTCTAGGTCACGTTCACGGTTCACGGGACGCTTTTGTAACCGAGGTTGCCCCTAGTCATGGCCATACAAAGAGTTGTTTTTCATCTCGGCTACGAATTATTTACTGAAACTGCGCTACCATGTGAATAATCAACCGCCGTTGCAGCCGTTTACAAATCCATAGGCCCTTTTCGGCAGAAGTTGATAGATATCGCAGATTACGTCGGACAATCAACATACAGGTGGAGCTTGATTCTAGCTCACACCCGGTGGCCAACCGGTGGCAACGGCAGCACGGCAGGAGGGCGGGGCCTGGCGGGGAATGATCTGGCGCGGTCGTAAGCGGTTTCCGACCTTCGCCGACTCAAACATGATGTCTATATCTTACTTTCTCGGGAAGGCCTATCGATTTGTAAACGGCTGTGAGTAGGTTATACGCGAGAAATGTTGACGTACCTCCCTCGGACAAGGACGGAGCAGCGTTCAACTGCGTCGCATTCACGCTGGACTGCTCCCGGGCCATAATTAGGATTAACCAGAAATGATAAACTCCGAGAATAACTTGTCATGGACTGGGCAACATCATGACGATCAAAAGGAAAGACACGGTTGAAGTCGAGCAAAGACAGACTCCCAAGAAGAACTATACGAACGACGCTCACGTGGCCGGATGCAGATACTTACGCGCGTCAGACTCTGAGTCTTGAGTTCTTTTTCCTTCCTTCCTGGCGACATTCAACTCTATTCCAGTTGGTGATGGTGCTGGCTGGCAGCAGCAGTTTTTTATTTATTTCAGGAAGCCTTTTTGAAGCAGCTGGGAGCGCGCCAGCAGATCAAGGTCATCCAGAAAGTCTCCATGAAGTGGCGGAATCCTGAGGCACAGTTCATGGCGGAACTAGAGAGAATCATACCGGAGGTGATATGGTTTGGATCACGATTCTGACTGGGATTCTGGATGTTCACATTGCTCCGACTAGCCTTGTGACGAGGCCGTTTGGGCAAGGCGCTCCTCGCAATTGCCGACAGAGAAGGAGTCTCTCCGCATGTCTCGAGCATCCGCGACATGGCATGACATGCCCGTCATGACGCTTTCCCCGTGGCCGATGGTGTGATCTCCTCCCAATGTTCTGCAATAACCCACTCCTCCCCGGTCCTTCAGCCCCATATATGTATTCCAGATTCACGCCCCGATGAACCGCTCCGTTGATTTGTGCAGCATCCATATTTCCGCTCTTTTTGCGTTTGACTGTGTACGTATAGCAAGGTTTTCCTGGCTCGATAACTTGTGCGTGCGAGTTGCATGCAGTTTCATTACCCACGGGGCCAGAGATCCTGCACACGCACTGCCGCTGCAGCCTCAGCACTCTACGACATGATGATGAAGATTGTTTCCCAAGAGTACAGCTACTGATGTTTTCACTGGGAACACAGGTTCAACTCTTTGAATGTCGAACACAATTTGCAGAATGTCGAGTCGAGCCCGATCCTGTCCCCGGAAAGATGCGACGCGGATAGGCCAGAAGTATGCCCCGCCTGCCAGGATGGGAGTACGTAGAAACCAATAGCGTCGGGCGCGGAAGATGTTGAGCCCAAGGCGAGGATGTAAGCGTCATTCCAATTGGCGTCATAGAATGAGCAGCTGAAAGAGTCTGCACAGCGACGAGTGTAACGGCATCACAGATTCCTGGACTGCGTCTTCGTGTTCACGTCCGTCCACGGCTCCTTGCCTGCGACCGGACGCTCGGCGCTCGCGCATCGGTCGTACGCGATGTCAAAGTTGTCACCGCGCCCGCATGTGGGGCCCCTCAATGCCCAGTGATTAAACCGGTGATTTTTCGGGCGAATGAGACGTGCTGGTATAGTAAGAGACAGTAAGTCGGACTATGTATCATGCGACTCGTGCCACTGGTCTCGTCGATCGGATGTCCTGAAAACATCGCAATTGCATCGAGTGTCATTCCAGCGATCGCAGGTCAGTCCGCCAAAGGCAGCAGTACTTCGGGGATTTGTTTAGGGTAATCACGGTCTTCTATTAGGCGCGCGGCCCCATGGTCAGCATTGCCCTGGTTAAAGCTTCTGTACCTGGAGTCTACGAAGTCAAGTGTTGGCTGTTCTGATAGGTCTCGCTCAGGCAGCGGACTTCGCCGTGGCGCTGCGCCCTGATAAACTCCCGCTTCTGGCCCGTCCGTGACCAGTGCTTGGCGGATGTATCCTGCAGTTATTGGTTGGAGATGTGTATATATGCTGGTAGGTAATACCGATTTATCGATTCGAGCAGGAACCTGACAATTTGCTCTTTAGCGTCGGTTAGACTATTATCTCGAAATGGGGAGCATGTCCCACCAAAAACGCTGTATTTTGGACCGCCCATGCTTGCAGATGGGAAACTTAAAGTATTCTCACATCATCAACCGCTGTCGTATGCCAAGATATGTTATCTTCCACTCTGCCCTTCCCTCCCTTCCGCTATCGGCGAGAACTCGGGTGTCTGTCGGATGCTCGGAATGCTGTCGCTTTCCGTTTGCGGATAGCACCACGGCTAGGAACGCATATCCCGGGCGACGCGGTGCGGGTAGGTCATACACACAGAAGCGCGCCTCTTGGCATGGTCGCCTGATTTGCGATTAACGAGTGCCCCTACCCTGTCAGAAATTATAAACGCCATCGGGAACACCTGCAAGACGCCTTGTCGAAGGCCGCTCTTTGTTCCTTCGACTCTCTTCTCGTGCAGGAGCAGCCATGGCCGCCGTCGAACACTCGTCACCCGAGAAGGCCGGATCGATGGACTTGAAGAAAGCGGATGTCGAACATAGCGAGAAGAAGGTCCTGACGCCTGAGGAGCGGCAAGAGGCGTTGTCCGCCGCTCTCGCTGTAGACCCGGGAGTCAACCCACGAAGCTGGCGGGCGATCCAGGTATGCCGACTACGCATGCGACAATGCATGGATCCCGCTGAAATATGAGAAGATGTATCTCATAGTGCTGTGCATCTGCTGCTGCTCCGGGGACAGTGGGTTCGATGGCACGGTGAGGATCTGCAAAAGAGCAATTATAGCATGGATTCGTTCTGACTAATCTATATAGGTTATGGGTGGTGTCAATTCCATGGCGCAATACCAGCAGTTCTTTGGGTTGAGCTCGGCTGGAGCCAAGACTGGGTGAGTCGTTATTCAGTGTACATGTGCGATGCCTCTTACCAAGCTATCGTGCAGGATTGTGTTTGGAATTTACACAGTGTGCGTTTCATAATTGTTTTCAAATCGATGTACCTCTGTCTGACGCAATTTTACAGTGGATCACTCGTGTAAGTCTATATCACCGATGCTCAGATCCACAATATTGATATACGCTATCGTCACTTAGCGGTGCTATTCCCTCTGGTATGCTCGTGTTCAACTATGCATATCCGTTCCCAATTGCTGAGAGAATTCCGAGCTAGCCATTATTCCTGATCGGTATGGTCGGCGCGTCGCTATGTTTACGGGGAATTCCATTCTAATGTTCGTGACATTGCGTATCCAAAATGTGCGATACGCATACTTATTTTCCACGGCTAACAGCGTCGGTGCCATCATCACGGGAACGGCTAAAAATCAAGCCACATTCATCGGGGGTCGTTTCCTGACCGGCATTGGGTCGGGAACGGCAGGAGCGTGCGCCAAGTCGTACCTTGCTGAAATAACACCGCCCCAGACTCGCGGTCTCTTCTTGGGCCTCTTAAACTCCTTGTGAGTGATTCATGTCGCCATTGTACGTCGATAGTAATACAAAAAGATAAGCTACTACGTCGGACAGATGACAGCGACGGGCATGATGGTCTCGACCGGCAAGTTCAACAACAACTTATCCTGGCGTCTGCCGTTGTTCGTTCAGGTGCGTTGCACAAAGCTTATCCCTGACTACCGTTATAAAGATTAGCGGTTATGTTATAGATCATCCCCGCGGCCTTCAACGTTATCTTCGTCTTCCTGTGCCCTGAATCGTAAGTCTATCAGCACAATAGGTGAAGTCGATCTGAACACCGCTGCTCTTAGCCCTCGATGGCTGTATACCATTGGGAAAGTCGATGAGGCTCGCGATATCTTAGCCAAGCTGCATTCGAACACCGGCGATCCTTATTCGCCTCTGATTGACCTTGAGATGGAGGAGATTAAGGAGAAGATCGTCCTTGGCGGAAGCGACAGTGCGTCTTACTCAAAGCAGAATCCTTTGATTTGCACTCATTCTTCTATTCGTGCAGAGCATTTCTGGGATTTCCGCCCTCTGTTCCGCACGGCGGAAGATCGCTACCGCGCCTGGATGGTCGTGCTCATTGGCTCGTTCGGGCAGCTTTCAGGAAACGGCCTCATTACCTATTTCCTTCCAGTCCTTCTCAAAAATGCCGGTATTGTGTCGCAAAACAGGCAGCTGACTCTGAACTTCGTCAACTCCGTAACATCATTCATCGGTGCTTTGTCTGTACGTATGAGCGCGTTCTGTTAAGTGGAGGACACGGGCTGATCTGCTACTCGCAGGGCTCGGCATCGGTCGATCACATCGGGCGACGGAAACTGCTCTTGATTTCGACCGGTCTTTGCGTGGTCACCCTGGCCATTGTGACAGGTCTTCTCAGTGATAATGGGAATGGGAACCAAGTGCGAGCAAATGCCGGCATCTCGTTCATTTACTTGTTCATGGTGATTTTCTCGTTCGGCTGGACGCCAATGTGGGCACTGCATACGATTCTTGGTTTCATACCCTTGACCAAAAGTATATCATAGGCAATCCCTTTATGGTGCAGAAGTGCTCAGCTACGAGGCGCGTGCAAAGGGCCTTGCTTTCCTTAACGTTGTTGCGCAAGCTTCGTCTTGCATCAACACCTTCGGGTGAGTAGGATCACAGCCGGAAAGCCGATCATTACTGATAATTGTTTCATCTAGTATTCCCGTTGCTCTAGAAAAGCTCGGATGGAAAGGCAGGTCTCCAACTGACTCAATTCATTCCATGCTTGCTAACGGTTATACCTACAGTCTACCTGATTTTCCTGATTTGGGATGTCTTTGAGTTCCTCGTGATTTACTTCACCCTGGTTGAGACGAAGGGGCTCACACTGGAGGAAATTGACGAAGTCTTCGCTCAGCCGAATCCTCGGACGTACTCGATAGAACACGCCCGGAAGCGGCGGACGGCTCCTCGAGCTAGCGCAGCATGACACGTCTATTTTTCCGTCCACGTACCTATCCACTATGTCGAAATCTTACAATTAAGTACTTACAAATCCACGATCTGTACGACTCGAGGGGGCTATCTATCAATTTCATGCATTTTGCCAAAGTTCAACCCAAATCTAATCGCCAAGATATGGTGGCAAGTTGAAAACTGCGTACATTTCCTTGTCAAATAGCATGATCACTTGTGGAAGAGGCACAAGTTTTAGTATTACATCTTTCCATAGGTCGGCACAGTTCACCACCACGAGCGCTTGAGCCCGGAGTAGGTCCAGGCTTAGTCTATTTGGCCATGTTTGTCTCGTACAAGGAAGATCTTGAAGCCCTCAGACAGGGACTTGGTCAGAACATTCACAAGAAATGGCGACTATACTACCCTCCCCTCCCAATCGACTCTTACTGAATCCAAAGTTCGAAGGATACGTATTAGATCCTATTTCGCAAGATGAAGTGACTGCTGTTCATCGTCTAGTATACCGACCGAATCAGGTCACTGCATCTGGCGGAGCGCCTATTTCATTCCAAGAAGTGGAAAGCCGGGTTCGTTTCAATCATCTCGCCATAGATCCAGACGCAAAAAAGGCTGCTTATGTTGATTCCGAGCTCAGGATCGTGTTGATTGAATTAAATCCTGTATGTTCGAGCACAGTAATCCGTGTCGCTGCAAAC
>SFCI01000197.1:0-30976 GCA_004681135.1 Hericium alpestre | reverse complement strand
CTATGTTCGACCCATTATGGTGTCCATTGTTCTTTTCCCATTGTCATCCCAGTACTTATAGGCTCCCTGTCGCTCGCCTATTTTCCTAGATTGTCCATTTCATCTGTACCGTACTGTACCTCTAATACAGGTCACTGCGCTGCTTGTCGCTTTCTGCTCTCTCGCTCCTGTCATTGCTGGTGACTTGGGTGGTTCTCTGCTGTCTACGACCGAGTCTTGACAGCGCTGACTTGAAAACCCATGGGTTCAGATCCGGGTCACCTGCAAGTGCACTCATGTCGAACCCTAAAGTCTTCTGGTAGCCCTTCGACTCCTCCTTGTGCTCGATTGAAGACACGATCCTCCACGACATGCGGCAGGTGCCGATGATGTTCTTGTATGTGACTGAGAGGAGATTGCATCCCTCAAGGCATCAACAGTGAGCTCCTGCTCAGGTGCCATCAGACCGCTGTGCATGCAAGAGACACGTGCAGATGACACACCTTCGCAGTGCTCATCCTGCTCTGCACGGCTTCGCGGGACCCAAACGTGCAATATCGCACAATGTCTTGTTGCTGTACGTGGGTGATGAACAGACTGAGATTGACCTCATTACTACAGCAACAAGGCTCGACTGTTGTTGTCACTGGCCTTCCAGTCCCTACGCCTGGGCTGTATGTACCCTTAGGGTGATGTAGGAGTTAGTAGAATCTCACACTTGTAAACGTGGGTTGCGGGTGATAGATGGGGCCGGCGCACAAAGCTGACATGTCAATGAGGGAGATGTGAGCATTGGCGGGGTTATTGAAGGTGTGGGTGATGAGAAGAAGCATAGCTGGTGCGCATGAGATGGGGATGGAGCATCGGGTACTGTCGAAGAACGAGAAATGAGAATCTCACTCGTTACCAAGTGAGACTCCCGGTATTAGTATATAACATTGAAAGTAATCATCTTTCTACTCACTTTAAGACCCTCAAGCTACTATAAACCCATCCATGCCATCGACTTCAGGAAAATGGTGTAAGGGAGAGGATGGAATGTTGCAGGAAGTAGGTAAAGGGAAACTGAGCGCAACTGACCCGCAAGTGACCCATGATGTGACAGGTACCTGACCCATGGCTCTGGATCACCCGGTGGCTGAAACCCATGCAGATCCAGGTCAGCCCCTCTGCTGGGTAGAAAACCCACAGGTTCCAGATCCGGGTCATCTGCGAGTGCACTCGTGTTGAACCCTAGTGCATCAGAGTTTCAATGCTTCATCACAGCATCACAGCAGCCACTGTGACATTGTGTGACTCTGGCAGGGGTTTGCAAGGGCTCAATGGCCCCAGCGTAGCACACTTTTTCTTTGATGAAAAAAATTACAACTTCATATAATGTATATTTAGATGTATTTAAACAAGTATGTGAAGTATCAAGGTGGGAAACATGCTGACGAGCCTCAGGGGAACAATGTGCAAATAAACTTTGCACTTCTGGACCATTGATAGTACTGATATAGTTGTGTAGTAGATTACAAATAGTTGTATTAGATTATAAATATTTGTTAAATTTTGAATATAATCTTTTTGATGTGATCTTATATTGTTTGATGTCTGATTTTTATGTGATAAAAGTAAATATATTAAAAATGTAGCTATGATAGAGTTTATAGATGTGTCTACTGAGTATAACTTATATCAGTAAGATATCTTTCATACATTGTATAGCTAGATCTGCTGTAATAGATATCATAGCTGACTAAAAAGCTATCATAGCTATCATAGAGCTACATAGCAACCCACACAAGCTAGATAGCACTACATAGCATCTCACTACAGCTATATTGTCAAGACTCGGTCGTAGACAGCAGAGAACCACCCAAGTCACCAGCAATGATGGGAGCAAGAGAGCAGAAAGCGACAAGCAGTGCAGTGACCTGTATTGGAGGTACAGTACNGTACAGACAAAATGGACAATCTAGGGAAATAGGTGAGCAACAGGGAGCCTATAAGTACTGGGACGACAATGGGAAAAGAACAATGGACACCATAATGGGTNGAACNATAGAGTGAGAACAATGGTGGCCAAATGGAGAACAATGGAATGGAGAACAATAGGATGTCCCAAAGGGGAACAAGGGCATGGGTGAAGGATGGCCCCAGGTCATGTGGGGAAGTGAACATGTGATGGGGCAGCTGGAGCACATGACTGACGCGATGCCTTGATGGCAGAGAAGAAGGCAGAGAGAAATGGGGCAATCTGTGACACCATAGCTGCATGCAACAGGTTGCAGAATTACAGTGTGGCCAACCCATATCCCCATGGGGGGGCATGTTGAATTACAGCATGGCCAACCCATAGTGGTATGGAACAGCATGTTGAATTCTATGTTGGCCAATCCATAGTGATATGCAATGGGTTTCAGAATTACAGCATGGCCAACCCATAGCGCTATGAAACATGCTGCAGAATTCCATCTGGGCCAGCCCATAGGCTCATGCAACAGGTTGCAGAATTACAGCGTGGCCAACCCATATCCACATGGAGGGCATGTCTGCATTACATCTTGGCCAACCCATAGCACTATGAAACAGGTTGCAGAACTCCATCTTGGCCAACCCATAGTGGCATGCCATGGTATATGGCATTATGAGTAGGCCAACCCATAGCAATATGCACACCACCTGACACATAGTACATTTGGCCCAGGCATATATCATTGCAGAATTTATATGTACCTGGCCAACCAATGCTTCATGGTGATTAACTGCCAGAATGAGGGACTCCTTGGATTTCTGAGCAAGGAGACATGGGGAAAGTTATATTGATTCTATGCATACTACTATGATTACACTCAAATGTTTCCCAATGTGAGCTCCGCAATCTAGGATGCGACGGTGTCAAGCTGACTCACCATGCTCGTATAGGAATTAGTACTGGGCTCCGGCAGATGCTTGGGGCAAGCGGGGCAATGCAAGGGCAACGCGCTGCCCCAAGTGTCTGCCATGCTATCAAAACAACATGTGATTTTTTCCCCCAGACCTGGCCTTACATTTTGCAATTGGCTGACACTGGAAGTCGGCAACGTATAGGGGTTTAAACTCCGAAGCTGTCCGTGCCACTTCAGCTGTTTCGCTCGTGGGGAGTGGTAGGGAAATGCAGCACATCGTACAAACCTCCAAATATTCGGATACATGCATGGTAAATCGTCTAAAATCGTTCTGAGTAAAGACTTGGAAAGTATAATCAAAATAATGCTCTCGAGGATGGTATGCCCTACGAATTTGACACTACTGGCTACCTTGCAGGAGGTTTAGTTGAGAACCACTTCCAACATTGTAATCAACTCGATTTTACACGATTTATGGTGGTCTTCGCTCAGCTGTAACCGGAGCAGGTGATTTTATCCATTTCCCTTGCGTACGAGAGCTCTTTAGGCTCGTCAAGAGAGAAACGCGTGTTACGTAACACGCGTCAATCGCGTCGCGTTGAGGATCGCGTCGCGCTTTTGTGTTGTGTACGATAATCTCTGACCTTTCCAGCATAATCTGACCCATTCTGAACGCGATTTTCGTTGTGCTATACCTTATATTATATAATCTCTCGCTATCAATGCTTTTTTAACTCAACCCGCTGCTCCAAAGCTCAAAAACAGGTCCTTCAAGAAGCAAGGATCCAATGCCACGAAAGCCTCGCAAAAGGGATAACTCAGCGTTGTCACAAATGAAGAAGCATGCACGTGGGGGTCGAGACTTGACAGAAACTTCTCGAGACCTCGCTCATTGTACGTTAGAAGTAGGAGTTCGCGAGCACCGATGGCACTCGCACGTCAAAACAGGAGGCTATCAAGTTTCACTTTGAGCCCGTTTACTGGCACACTACGCCGCCCTCGGACCCCAAGATTACAGCTGATGCCATCAAGGCGCAGTTTTCATGGCTTCGTATGCCATCTCGGAAGCACCTGGTCACAGGACCGGCTAGACTCTCAGGAGGTAAGAGTGCTGACATTTTGACAGGTTTGATCACACTCTTGGAGGGTTTGGAAGAAGCAAAAATGGAGGCACTATATGATACGGCCATTTCCAGCTCTACGAGAGGTGTTTCCCTACCTACAACTCAACATATTTCGGATGGGGAGGACTCTTCAGTCAGTGATGAGGAGGGGTGACTTTACAACGTGATAAATCTACTAATCCATATAGTATTACCTTCATACTTCGCACATGTTATTATTCGATGCACAGAAGCCCATGGTATTATTCTCTAGATTTATGAAAATTTTCGGGTGTCTATAAAGTCGTATCTCGCCACGCTACCACCTTCTGTGCTTGCTCTCTGCGAAATCTGGTCATGTGACCTGGACGGTTTTCGAACCGCGGTTGCCGACCTCCAATAAGTGCAGTCACAGTGGGGTGCCTGCTCCATTGTTGCAGGTTGGGGAGACGGGGGCATGTTTTTACTCTGTAGACAGGTTTGTACAACGTGAGAAATAGTCTTGACTCCTCATATTGAAGCTGCAGTATGCAGTTGAACTTTCGACTCATATAAGTATACAACTCAACTCAATAATGACTTTTACTGTGTAACATCACTCACAGTGACTAGGGGCAACACTCAGCCAATTTAAACTCCGACGCGTCCACTCGTTTTCGGCCTTAAGCGCCCAAAAAAGTGGCCCCGGAAAGAGATACACTTTCTGAGTGTTTGTCCCTTTCAAATCTCTCTGCAAAATCGGTAACACAATGCTTTATCTGTGCTTGAGAAAGTCTCTTGGATGAAATATTGAGATATGCATCCAAAAGGGCACAATTGAGTTCAAATTAAACATAAAACTTTCATCCAAGAGACATTACTCAAAGACTTCGTGGATGAGCAACTGTGCACTTCCGGTTGTGCCCCGAGCATTGTGGAAGTCGGAAAGTGTATCTTTTCAGTGCGCCAGGGAGGTGTGTTACGTAAGCAGGGTGCGTCGCGTCACGTCGGTCCNATCTCCCAAAATCACTGACAGTTCCGACAAATACTTCTACAAGTGTTCGTGAAGCATTACGACGCGGACGGTGAGTGGCCCTGCTTGTGCGTGCTGCGTTGTGCGAGTGCTGATGCGGCGTGCAGTGCTGACGAAGGTGTTCGTGTATGCGGGCATCGGCTTCATCGCGACGATCGCGGTGCCGGCAGCGTTCGAGGCGCTCGGGTGGGGCGTGCACCCGTGAGCGATGCGCGCATGGCGTTCGCAAAAACATATTGTAACACTTGCTACATAATGTCCGGCACGAACTGGCTCTGTTGTTCGTGATACCCATTTCTATTTATCGTACTTTCTACACATGCCTACGGAGGACCGCTCGCGCTGTATCTGTATAGATACACTATCCTGGCCTATGTGTGTAGTATTCGGAATTCATTTTGCAAGCACACGTCCTGGTACACCTTCATGTTCACGACTTGTCAAGCCATCAAGGGGAGGAAGGCTGGAATCAAACGGCAACTGCTATGCAAAGCTGACTAAGATTGCAGTACCCATTTCGGGTAGACGAGATGGTTTGCATCCCGCCAAGTCTCGGGAGATGCGGACATCCGTTGAATCGTTCGCTCAAGTTGTTGGAACTGTTGGATCCATGTGATTTGCTTGCATAGGGGCGTTGTTTGGTAGTGCATGGCATTGGGTAGCCTCGATGGTGGACGCAGACTGCGTTTGGTGAGTTCTGTGCCTCGACTTGTCACGGTCACTGTGGAGGCTCCTCTAATATCTTTCTTGGATAGACGATGGTCTACTTTGGAGTTACAGACGAAAGTTTGCAGAGCTATGGCCACCGAGAGTATTACTTCCGATTTGCGCCGCACGATCAGCGCACCCCTAGCCTCGGCGGACGCACCAGACCGTCTCCTCCTTTACTGTACAATTGACTGGCGGATGCTTGGCATTGGGTAGCATCGAGGGTGGATGCAGACTGCGTTCGGTGAGTTCTATGCCTCGAGTTGTCACTGTGGAGGCTCGTCTAATATCTTCCTTGGACAGACGATGGTCTCCTTTGGCCTTACAGACAAAAGTTTGCAGAGCTATGGCCACTGAGATACTTCCGATTTGCGTCGCGCGACCAGCGCACCCCTAGTCTCGGCGGGCGCACCAGACCGTCTCCTCCTTTATTGTGCAATTGACCGGCGGATGCAACTCAATGCAGTCATCCTACCCCACTATATAACATAGCTGTCCACAAGATGCTCAGACCGTTTATCACACGTCGTACCATCCTCTCTGCAAATATGCGAGTCTTTTTGGCCCTTTCCGCATTGGCGGGGCTCGCCTCAGCCATCCGCCTGCCGCCCCAGATTCGCTCGGCCGGGAGGCCGCATGTGGTAGAGTTCCGGGTCAAGAGGGACGGAAGGAAGGCGTCTCATAACCCTGCCGTGTTCAATGGGTCGATCATAAACCAGGGCGATCAGTCTGTGAGCTGTTTTTGACTTTCGAGACGTTATGTAGGCGACTGACTTTTTGGTCGTTGACCAGTACCTCACCAGCGCTCACATCGGATCCGGAACTCACAGTGGGTATTCGTGCGGTCTGTAAATGATACAGATTTATCTCACCTGCGATACGCAGACGTCACTCTTGTTTTGGACACGGGATCATCCGATCTCTGGGTGTCTGATTCCAGGAAACTCACAGTCAATAATATTAGTAGAGATGAGGGTGTCAACCTCACCTACGGCCTCGGTTCAGCGATCGGAAATATCGCTTACGCGCCTGTCTCTGTGGGAACGTACAGAATCCCAAGCCAGGGTACGTCGCCCGCCATCTTTCTCATTCAGCTTCTGATGACTGTTGCAGCGCTGGTCATCGCGAACGATGTATGTGCATTTGTCCCGCTTGACTGACGCCTTCTCATCTGTTTTTCAGACCGAACAGCTTGACGTCGAGGGCATCCTCGGACTCGGCTTCGACTCTGCCTCCCAGATCTACAACACGACGGGCAATGCGTCCGAGGCAGTCACGCCCCTCTCCAACCTCTTCGCGCAGAACGCGTCCGCAACCAACTCATCCAACTTCATCGCGCTCGACTTGAGCCGCGGGCCCGACGGCGAGACCACGATCGGCGGCGCGTTCACGATCAGCCAGTACTTGTCGGACTACGGCAGCGTCGCCGATCAACCGCAGCTCCCCGTCACCCCGGCCAACTCAACGAACTGGTCGGTCGCGGTCGATGGAGTCAACGTGAATGGGCAATCGTACAATATCAGTCAGGACGCGCCTGAGGGCAGCAATGCGACTGCCGTCATCGATAGCGGAACGAGCTTGGCGCTCGTGTCCAGTAACTTGTCCGACTTCATTTACCAGAACATATCTGGTGCGAGGTCGTGCCAGTCGGATCAGGGCCAGGTGTGGGTCGTTCCGTGCTTGAACGCGTCGAACGTGACGTTCCAGTTCGGGTGAGTTCATCGCTGGGTGTGTCCTCTTGAATATGACTCATCGGATTTGGACAGCGGGCAGCAGTACCCGATCAATCCTTTGGACCTGACGACCGTGCAGACCTACTCGGTGAACCAGTCGACGACGGTCGCGGTCTGTCTCGGCGTTTTCACAGGCGTTGGCAACGTCTCGCCCACGCTCGCTGACATCCCATTCTACATCCTCGGGGACTCGTTCATGAGGAATGTGTATACATCGTACGTATTTCTCTTTCGTGCTGCATTCCCTATTTGACCGTGCGTATGCCCTTCCAGGTTCAACTTCGGCAATAACACTCTCGCCGGAAACTTCTCTTCCTCTGACACTGGCCCGTCCGTCCAGTTCCTGTCCAAGTCGAACGACACCAATGCTACCTACTCCGAGTTCCTCACGCAGCGCCAGCAGACATTGTCGAAGATGGATGCGAGTCCGATCGATCCCAGCTCGGCTGATTGCTCGAGCGTACAGTCCCTGCTCAGCAAGGCTTGATCGTCGAGTACGCGTGTCTTGTGTTTGTTTGCTCTATTTGCTATGCAGACTAAATTGTCCGTTATTGTATCTCTAATGTATGCTCCTTTTATTTTTCCTAGTTTTGTGCGTTGGATTGGGTTGTCGGTTGGGGTAGATGGTTCTCGGAAAATGTCATGTTTCCACCTCGTTATCAGGTCCGCTGCAGCGCTGTAATGACGAAGATAGCGGTGAGTGTGATTCTGCCGAAGGCTTTGACACTGTTTAATCGTGTCCTCTATCTTCAGCACATTATCTTCAGCGCTTTCTGCATCTCATTTCACGAACTGCGACTCAATCTGAATTTACAATCCACAGTGTTAGGAGTTGTTGGACGCTGATATGAGATGCTTCCGACTGGTATCGCCCTCATCCCGCACACTGGATTGGTGGCGGACCCGCCAGTTCGTCTTCCATTCTAAACAATTCAATTGACTGACGGATGCAATTATTCATATGCTCGTCATACTCCAATTATAAGATTTGCTCGTCATACCCCACTAATATAAGCCAGCCAGGCGGCACTGCTCGCCTTACCACCGAACGTGAAATCGACCCTTTGCAAGCATGCGAATCTTCGCCGTCCTTTCCGCATTCGCGGGTGTCGCCTCAGCCATCCGCTTGCCGCCCCAGATCCGCTCGACAGGCAGCCCGCATGTCGTGAATTTCGAGGTCAGGAGGGCGTTGAGGTCCAACAATCCCCTGTTGAACGGGTCGATTGCGAATCTAGGCTTTCAGTCTGTGAGTTGCGTTTGCTTTCGCAGAATCAGTACAGTCGGCTCATATCTTCGCTGTTGACTAGTATGTCACGAATGTCCGAGTTGGAGTTCGTAGTGAGTATGCAGGCTGTATTTCGATTATACCTGTTTTCACCGTGTGAGCTATGCAGATTTCACGCTCTCCTTGGATACGGGGTCGTCCGATCTCTGGGTGTATACTTCCAAATCGCCCAGCGTCGTCAACTTGACAGATCTGTCTTTGAACCTCACTAATGGCATCGGCTCAGCGGTTGGCGTTGTCGCTTATGCGCCAGTCGCCATCGATGCGTACAACATCACGAACCAAGGTGAGCTGCCTCCTATCTTTCCCATCCAGTGTCTGATGAGTGTGTTACAGCAATACTCATCGCCAATCAGGTATGTGAGTATGTTCGACTTGACCCGCCCTTTCTTATCCTTCGCAGACAGAAGAGATAGACGGCCAGGGTGTTCTTGGCCTCGGCTTCGACTCGAACTCCTCAATCTACAACGCGACAGGTAATTCCTCCGGCGCCGTGACGCCCCTGTCCAACATCTTCGCGCTAAACGCATCCGCGGCCAACGCATCCGCAAGCAACGCATCCGCAAGCAACGCATCCAGGACTAGCTCCAACTTCATCGGGCTCGATCTGACCCGTGCGCCCGACGGCAGGAACTCCTCGATTGGCGGGACGTTCACGATCAGCTCGTATCTCTCGAACTTCAGCGCCGTCGCGAACGCGACGCGCATCCCCATCATGCCGAACGCGACGGGCTGGCAGATCCCGGTCGGGGGCGTCTTCGTGAACGGGACCGCGTACAACGTCAGTCAGGACGCGCCTGATGGCGGCAATGCGACGGCGCTCATCGACAGCGGCACGAGCTATGCAGTCGTGCCGCAAACTCTGTCGAACTTGATCTATCAGATCATCCCTGGTGCGAAGGCGTGTCCGCTTGGTGATGGACAGGTATGGCTGGTACCGTGCTTGGGTACGTCGAACGTGACGTTCGAGTTTGGGTGGGTGCTTATGGCAGTGCGGTCTTTCGTACTTCGGCTGATGCATTATTCGGCAGCGGGGAGCAGTTCCCTGTCCATCCGCTCGATATGACGAACGTGCAGATCTACACGCAGAACAGCACGCGGTACGCGGCGTGCATCGGAGTCTTTACGAGTCCTGCCTCCGTGCCTACGCTCGGCGAGCTTCCGATCTACATCTTGGGGGACTCGTTCATGAGGAATGTGTACACATCGTGCGTATTACCTTCTTTGCTCCTTGTGTTGGCGCTGTTTTGACAGAGCGTTGTGCGCCGGACCAGATTCAACTTCGGCAATAATACACTCGCCGGAAACTTCTCTTCCTCTGGCACTGGCCCGTCCGTCCAGTTCCTGTCCAAGTCGAACGACACCAATGCTATCTATACTGAGTTTCTCACGCAGCGCAACCAGACATTGTCGAGCCTGAACGCCAGTACGATTGATCCCAATTCAATTGATTGCCAGAGCGTGGAGCCGTTGTTCAATGATGCCTGATCGTCGAGCACGCGCATCTGGGCCAGAGTCTTATTTCATGTAGAGTATTTTGCTCCCCGTCTTATTTTGTATATGCCTTAATTGATTCTTCGGTCCTGCCTTGAAGTTTGGGTCGTATTTGGGTTCGGGGGTTTGTTCTACTCATTGCGTCTCGTGGCGATGCTGTAATAAGCAAAGAGACGGTGAGTGCTCAAAAGCTGTGTTGTTAGGCTGTGGCCTTCCTGTGTAATCATGTTCTCCATTTTCAGGACGACAAGACTTCCGGGATGTTCGAGGAAGCATTATTATTCGGCCAGTCGGCAGTCTGTCTCTGTCCGGACATCCTACAACCTGCCTGAGCACAGTCTCTTCCGTGTGGTCACAGTCTCGTATATTTTCGTTCGTCAGCAACAAGCGCAAAAGACAAGAGCATGTCTATTGTGCTCCATCTATTTAAGGTGCGATCGCGAGTGACGGGCTGCAGTTGGCCCCCCTCAGCATGAAATCCTTCCATTCCTTCTTTCTTCTACTAGCTTGGGCGTGGACCGCCCAGGCGTTGGCTATTCCTTTAGGATATGATCAGAGAGATGGCCCCATGCACATTCCTGTCTCTGTGAGTCGGGATCAACGCGACGTTGCTCCGCCGGCGGATGCAATGTCCACGAGCTTCACGTCGACTGGCACAACGATATTGACCTGCACATGCACGAGTACTGCGTCAACGAATACAATAACAATGGATGCTGCAGTTGCGGCAACGGACACTTCGACAACGGACGCTGCAACGATTCGCACGAGCGTCACCTCAACTAGCACGAGTCGATCAGATGGGACATCAACAAGTATTACATCTGCGGACAGTACATCAAAAATTATCGTGTCCACAAGCTCTCCATCTTCGTCTTCCGATTTGTCCTCGTCGACCCCGTCATCATCTAGTGGTACCATATCTGCCACCACGACATCCACATCCACCTCATCTACGACCTCCAAGGATGCCTCTTCGTCGACGACGCCATCGACAGCACAAGCCATGCCTACACCTGGGGTCATCAATTTCGACATCAACCTTACCAATGGAGGCGGGCTGACGCGGAGCTTAGCTGTAAGTGACTCCTCTCGTATCTGCCCTCACGGCTCTGATGATCCGCTAGTATATGGCCTCAATCAAGCTTGCGAATGAAAGCTCAGATAAAGGTAATAAATGACGGGATGTATGACCTGGTCCCACTGCTGACAGTATCTCTCAGAGTTCTGGGTCCAGCTTGATACGGGATCGTCTGATCTTTGGATCCAAGTCGACGATCTGCCAGTCAAAGGCAGTTACGATAAAGATCCCAAGCTGTTGAATATCACACATGGCCAGTCATTGGTGACTGGCAACATGTCGTACGCGTCTGTTACGTTTGCAGGCTTTTCTATTCCACAGCAATGTATGTACTATCATTGCTTTATCATCAAACAAGACGACTCACTGATGCTCCTCAGTCCTCCTGCAGGCCAATAATGTACGCTTTTTGTTCTTGCTACTATTGAATCTGAGCTCATTAACGGCTCTTGCAGTCTTTCAATTTCGGAAGTCAAGGTGTATTGGGCCTTGGCTTTGATGCCAATTCATCTCTCGTCGGCCAGTACATGGCCGATCACGACCTCGACCATAAAGGCTCGCTCACTCTAATCACGAACATTATCGACCAAAACTTCGCTGGCAGCAAAGGGCCAGGCTTCGTCACGTTGGACGTGAACCGCTCGCCAGACGTCGAAGCGTCGCAGATGATCTTTAATGACAAGAATACGACGACAATCGGTGGCGGAACGCTGACAATTGGTTCCGTTCTCCCAGAGTATGAAAGCGCAATGGATAGCGCTCCGCATCTATCGGTGCCACAAAGGCCTTCAGATTCCGAGGACGGCAGCGCCTTCTTCGATTTCTGGCACGTCCCTTTGGACGGCGTCGTTTCCGGAGAACAGAAGCATGACGTCAGCGCAGACAGGGTCGACGGGAACCCCAACATGCCCACTGCACTCATCGACAGCGGCAGCAGTCTGTCCTTCATTTCCAAAAATATGGCTCAGTTCATTTACAGCAGTATCGATAACAACTACAAAGTCTGTAGGGACGAACTCTGGCTTGTTCCTTGCACGAGCATGCCGGATGTCTCTTTCACCTTTGGGTAGGTGCACGTCGCCTGTGCTCTCACTGTTCCGATGCACAGTATTCATTACCTATCTGTAGCGGCCAGAACATCCGCATAGACCCTCTGGCTTTGACAGATGTCGTGCAGTTCTCGCAGGACAGCTCTGACCATTTCGCATGCGTTGGGACCTTCAGGGCTGACGACACTCCCGAAGCAGGCACACCATACAGCTACATCCTCGGTGATCCATTCCTGAGGAGCGTGTATACGCGGTGAGCACCACACTGCCTTGGCCCTCCAGACCGTTCCTTGCGATTGACTTGTCTAATCTAGCTTCGACTATGGAAGTGCGACGATCGATAACGACTTCACCGACCCGCCTGCACCTTTCATATCGTTCGTCTCCAAGGTGAACGGCGCCGACGATACGATTAAAGCCGATTTCACGAAGACGAGGGAACAGACATTACAGTTCTTCGCGGATAAGAAAATGACAGCGCTGCAACCCAACGAGGTCAATTGCGACAGCCTAGCTGCCTATTATGTATGATGTAATACCCATACGTACCCACCGAGCTGTGAACCTATCGGAATAGTATGAATAAATATTGATTCCAGTAAGGTGGCTACAAGGGTTTCGTAGCAACAACGTCACTGATATAGCGTACCCTAAAAACAACACGCATACTGAAATGCGACACGTCCATAACCCCAGTCAAAATGAATAAAATCAGCAGATATAAGGATCCATGTCATCGAATCACGACGCCAGCCTGAACGCAGACTTCGTCCTTGGAGTCAGCAGCTCATCGCCGTAGAAGCTCGGCGTCTTCGAGGTCTTCTCAAACCACGCCCGGTCGTACATGGGCGGCAACAGCGAACTACGTCTGAATGACGTGCGCGCGGGCGTCGGGGGTGGGATAGATGAGTCGGGCGGGAGGCTCGTATAATTGAGCGAGAAGCCCGCATCGAACTCGTGGCGCACAGGCGTCTCGGGCGGCTGAGCCTGGAGCGAAGGGGAGTTTAAGTAGTAGTCCAAGTACGACGTGTGCTCAGGCAACGCTTGTGCTGGCCTGAGTGTCGCGTTGGACTCATACTGGCTGCGCGGCGGCGGCATGGGAAATGAAATGTAAGAGAACCTCGAGTCAGGCTCGAACTGGCTTTGGCGTGCGGATGGGAGACTATAGGAAGACCTTGCATCCGACTTGTATCGGCTCAGCGAGACCAGTGGCGCCCGTGAAGAAGCTGGGCGGGGTGAGGCTGGGAGGTGGGACTTTGGGGCATCGCGCATGGCCCGCACCAGCAGCTGGCGCACGGCGAAGGCGTCGAGCGACGTGTGCATCTCGTTGGGCGAGAGGTAATGCACATTCGGCGAGTTGGGTGGCGGCGGCTCCGGCGGAGGGCTGGGCATCGTAGAGTCGCTCGGTTCGCTGGGCGGATGCGAAACTGGGAGCTCAGGAACGGGCGGCAGCGGCCGTTCATGTCTGTCTGGGCTCGCAGGTCTGCTGAGCAGGAAGGGATGTGGTGGAGGCGGTTGCTAATGTTGCGAAAACGTGTGTATTTTAGTCACGAGCCAAAAGGCGATAAATTAAGCTGAAGTACCGATTCCCAGAGTGCCGCTTTTTCAACATCAAAGCCTGCATCGCCTTCATCATTGAGATCGATGGCACGGACGTTGTTGGTTCGACGTCGACGATAGACACGAAGATACCATATGCCTAGTACTGCGAGCACGAGCAAGGCAAGTACGCCGACAACTCCGCCAACGATAGCGCCGACCGGGACTGAATGACTTGGACTATATGGAATCAGAATGTCAGCACTGCATTTATGGTTTTGGATATCTAAATAGTCACCTTTTGGTCGCCCTCACTGTATCAGCAGCCGTACTCAAACCTGTCATGTTGTCCGGGTCCGTCGTGCTACACAGTGGCAAATCCGCGTCAGCATCCGTCCATGACTATTTTTAATACAGTCAGGATACGCACCTCACGACTGCGAAGTCGATGCTCAAGCCACCAGAGTCTGATCCTCCCTGGTTTGTGACAAGGAGCTGATGATTGTCCTCCTGCAGCCCATCTGCGAAGAACAGCAGCTCTCGCGGGCGATTCAGTGCCTTGGGACCGTTACTCTGATAGCTGGTGTTGACAGGAACAACGGACCGGTCATCCAATTGAGCGAGGAAAGCTCCAGTACTGTATTGGCCATGTAGTTCCTACATACACGCGGAACTGTTAGCAAACCCCATGGCGATGGTAGCAGGCAGAGACATGTCACTCACCACCCCGCTCCCGCGGAACCGCAATAAGACGCTCGCACCGGAGTCGGACGTACTATGCTGCGTCTCATTCGAAAGCAGGTCCTCCAACATGTTTCCGCTGACGTCGCTCGTCCACCCACTGCCCTGATACTCGAACGCCGAACTTGAGTCGTCGACTTTCATCTTCCGTACTGATTGCCCCTCCATCGTAGCATTGCCCTTTACAGCCGCACTCGTTCCGTTCACCTCGCTCTCCACGATGATGAAGTCAAGAATGAACTCGCCGAAACCGTAGTTCCCAATCTGGAGGTGATGCGGAGTGGAGGCGTCCAGTGCCGTCGAGGCGAAGAGCAGCTGCTGGTATACCGTCGTGGGCGCCTTGGAAGTGCCGACGAAGGTAGCGGGGCCAGACGTTCCGGGCGGTGCGGTAAGGTTCGGTGAGGCAGCGGAGAGAGTGATGTTATACGTGCTGCCTGTGGGGCCCTTGGTACTGAATCACAGGGCATCCGTTGTGAGACATAAAACGATAGAAGAAGCCATAGTTTGCGCACCCAAATACATAGACACCAGTGCCTTTATGTCGCGCTTAATGTTATGGAACATCGAGAATCAAGTAAGATGGCTCACCATTAAATGAAAACTCTGCAGTCGTCGACGCATTTGTACGATGGCTGGACTGAAAGAAGGGCGTGTAGCCTGAATAGTTGCGGAAGTCAGGCGTATGTGGTGAGCCCTGCCAGAGCCCCAACTGCGGGTATACCTTGACCAACAGACCCATCATCATCATCTAAGTGCACTAAATTCAAGACGGGTACTTACCACCAATGGTGAAGAGTCCTCGACTGTGACATTATGTTTGACCATTGCTGGTGCGTACTGGCCAGCAGCACTAGAGCGTTAGAGGGCGTAACCAGACTGAAACCGGGACAAGGATCGTGATTAAGCACTTGCAGAGAGGCCTGGAAACATTAAAAGAAAAGATAAGCAATTAGTGTAACAAGGGTGCCAGCACCCCAAACGGAGAACAGGGCAACAGAAAAGAGAGGGCGGATGGTGAATGATGTGGTGAGAGACAAACCCGCACAACCTCAAAGCATCTCAACTTGCAGCGGACACGATCGGTTAGCCATCCGATCAATCTTATGGGCGGTGTTCGTAAGGGGCTGTTGGTCACTCTAAATTGAGGTCCGTAGGCGCGGGGCGATGCATCTCGAGGGCAAGAGGGCTGCATGCAGTTGCTACGTTCCACTGCCGTGGAACGGATCTTTGGAGCAGTTACTACCCGGTAGGCACCTTCTCACGATTGTATTCATTCGCAAGCGTCTCGCTGGCCAAGAGACTACGATGCATGAATGGCGGGTGGCAGGGTAGTTTCGATCAAAAAATAGACAGCAGCTGTGGGAAAGGACACAGCAAACGAATCGGAGACGGTGGGCCTTGGATGGACCGCCATATTAGACCTTCTGTTATTTGCGTCAGGTGGATATGTATAAATGAGCGCACGGAGCTCACCAATGGCATCGATTGGCTGGCTGGTGATGATTTGACAAAGCGCAGATTCGGTCCGTAACCTTGCGATGCATTGACGAGGAGGCTGAGCGCTGATTTCGACGGTGGTTGCGGCTGCGCGATCAACGTCCACATGAACATATTGTAAGTAGTGTACAGGCGGCAACCGCAGACGCAGACATGCCATTCTGGCCGCCGTTCCATTGAGTCGCGTATAAACCATGAGTCTGTGATGACCGAACGTCATCTTAGCCTGGTGTTGTCAGTGAAAAGTTGAAGAGAGAGCCGCCCATTTTTCAAAAGTCAAGTTCTGGAGATTCGGACGAAAGCGGTCGGATCAGAAGAGCGGATCAATGTGTAGTATCGGAGGTGATAAGATTAGATCCACTGATATCTGCGAATGATTATGTTAACACTGGCGACCACTCTGTTCTGCTCCGATATCTTTCACGTCGTTCGAGGAACTAGACATCACAAAAATAATCCCATTGACCAAAATCGTGTACATAAAGGTGTCATGACCAATAAGCAAACAACAAGATACAACTTCACGACCCCCACAGTATCTAACAGCCCTCACTACCACGACGTCAACCCGAATGGCTGGCCGTCCGGCATCTTCTTCAGAGGCGTGCCCAGCGAGTCGGCCGTGTTCGCATACACGGTGTTACCTGGAGTGGCACGGAGTATTAGCGTATGCTCTGTGGGCAAGTAGGTAGTAAGGCGGAAGAGCACGTACCCCACCAAGTCTGAATGGTAGTTGCGCCGATCGTGCCGTTCTTGGGGTAGAGCAGGCTGAATCATTCACTGGTCAGTAATGCTGCGATTTGATTAGGCTAGGAAAACGACGCACCAGAAGAAGATGATCAGCGTGCCCACAGCATACCCAGAGTCGAGACCAGCGGACAGCACATCTGAAGGGCAACCTAGGCATCAGCAAACCGCCCGGGTGCGAATCAACGGAATACACTCACAGTTGTACTTCGACCACCAGCCGAAATGACGGCGCCGGATGACGTAGTTGAAGAGGAAGCAGATGATGACCCAGGGCACGTAGTTAATCGGCGTCGCCGGCGGGATGTTGCCAGTTCCGGAGAAGATGATGGGGAAGCTGGGCGGGGTGTCAGAGTTGTGCTCAGAAGAGGAGCGGGGAAGAGAAGTACTTCAGATACTTCAGGACGCTGATCTTGAACCTCTTATGGATTCCCCACTGGATGACTGGAAGGACAGCACCAATGAGGAAGAAGAACAGGAGCGGGCTGGGAGGACCATCAAAAAAGACCAGGCAATCACGAATAAAGATTGGACACACTAGTAGAGGTGGCCATGCGAGAAGATGCGGGCAGGACCGATCACACCCCACTGCACAAGACCAGTCAGATACTGAAGACCCGAATAAAATATTTAGACGCACGATAATGGAAGCCGTGCCGAACACAGTCGTGCTTGGGCAAATGAAGCCATCGGGCTGGTGGGCCGTGCAAATGCCCTCGATGTTGGTGAACAACCAAGCCTGGACACCCAGCTGGACCGTTCCCGCGACGACCGTGGCCGCGACCTGACAGAAAAACATCGGGCGCGGGGGCACCTTCATGTAATGCGCAAGCTTGAAGTCCGACGTGAACTGCATGGCCTGGGCCATGGTAATGTAGCCCCAGGTCTTGAACATCATCATTGCGATGGGGTGGCCGGGGAGTGCATATCCGATGATCAGCTCGGTGATGACGCTGCAGACTTGTCAGCAAGCAGACCGCATGAATTAAGTCCGGAAAGCACATACTTGAGACCAACTTGCTGGTTAGTGATAGCCTGGATGACACCGATTGGGATACTGTAGAAGAACGCTGTCCACCCACCGAAGACTCAGCTGCCTGGGCAGTAAACGACGGCTGAATCGCACGCACCGATGATCAAGGACAGAATGAACGCCCACACCGGGAAGTTCGTGTCCCAGGCTTCGATGACAATCAAGCCGAAGCCGAACATGAGGACTAACCCACCCGCATCAGCCCACGATCCCACACGATTAAAACGCGGCACCTACGGAAGACACAGCCATACCACCACTCTGGCACCTGCGGGTACACCGCCATGAGCCGCGCGTGGATGTCGGGCTGCTCGCGGAGCGAGCGGCGGGCCTGCGTCCACAGCTGCTTGCGGTAGTAGATGAAGGTGTGCATGAGGGTCGCGGTGATCGAAGCAAACGACAGGCCGTAGCTCAGGGCGAAGCCAGTTCTACAAAGTGGGCGACTGAGATCGGGTCTGCTGCAGAGGACACAAGGGCTTACGAGAGGTAGAGAGGGCTGTAAGCGCGGTAGGCCTCGACGTTAAGCGTAGCGTCGGCGTTGATGATGCGGGTGACGTTATACGACTTGCCCATGTTGTCGAACGAGTTACTTGAGACAATCCTGACGTTGGAAGTTGGTGAGTCTGTCATTCTTTCCACGATCACGAAGNACGACTTACGGGAGGTATTCCCCATACCAGGTGTTCGTGTACTAAGTATGCCGTTAGTCTGGAAAAGAAAGGGGAATCAAAGCAGCATGTTGGCCTACGTAGAGNATGGGAGTGATGAGCCCTGCCGGCGTAAACTTGAGTCAGATTTAGTTCCCTTGCGGATGCGTGAGGTTAACTCACAGAAAAAGACGACCACGGCGATACCAATNTTCGCGGCAGCCCACCACGGCACGGGCAGCCTTNACGTACAGGTAAGTTANACTGANAAAAGCGACGAATTTCAAGGACNTCACTCACGGACTGTAGTTGAAGGAGGTAATCTGACCCCAATCAAAGGTAATCAAACTGCACGAGCAGCAATGAGATCTGCTGTCGTTCTGTCCAAAAAGGGTTGATGCTCACCCCATGGCCTAAAATTGTTCAGTCAGNTATGTAATATGAAGGAAGACACAGATGCACGCACCAAGCCGTGATTGTAACCGAACAACTGGTTAACTTTCTAATGTGCAAAAATATNCNTCAAAAAACGTCGACATTGAGAGANCAAATTAGTGACTTACGACGTTGTTGGGCTTGATCCATGTCACCTGCGATTNAAAATCANTCAGAACCGCAGCTCACACTGCTCTATCTGCGAGAAGGCATACCCATGAGAACACGCTGAAGAAAGACCAATCAGTCATAAACCTCTGACAGCCNNGAAATGACGTACCTCAGCGCCGTGAACAGATAGGACGGAATGAAGTCTGCGGCGGAATCGGNTCAGCACAGCCCAAAGGCACAACCCCGCAAAGAACAAGCCGAGCCAGCCGAGGATANGAAAAGCGCACGTACTGTAGCAGAAGTACGCCACAAATACGTAGGTGAAGAAGCGCTCTCGCGTGATACCGCCACGCAGTTCACTACCGGCGGTGGCCTTGGCGTGAAGNGTGTTGAAAAGTGCGGCAGTGACGAGGTTCGTCGGCCAGACTGCANGATGCCAAGAATATTAGGATTGGTAGACCGAAGCGAGAAGCAGGACGCACTCATGGACGGCGGTGATACCAAGAAGCGCTTGCAAATACCGCCGATGGAGAAACCGATAAGCTGGGTGGACATAACAAGCAGCCATTGATCTATTCAGAGAATNAGTGNGATTNCGAGACGAGAGCATCAGGAACTACTCACAGCTGAAGTTATACGTCTGATTATAGAACACCCGTTGCACGGCGACGATATCCGTCTACATTTCAAAACCATCATTGCAGTCAGTCAGGTGTCTCCATGGNCANATATGCGAAATGAACACCCACCGCGTACGCCGATTGATAACCAACAGCAGCCATAATCGTGATCAGGACGTGCTCCTTNATGGTGAAGGGTCCAGGATTCAGGGATACGCCGAAGATTCGCACACGAGGGACGATTCTCTCCCAAACTTTCATGATCGGGAAGGACAGCAATTGCGGCACGATCTGAAGCGCNNATGATCAGAAACGGCAGTCTNNTGGACGANTTCAAATTTAGCANNNACCGAAGTNATTGTCACGGAGGGATAGCGGAAGAAGAAGAACTGGTTGACACCCTAGAAGCAAATCGAAGTAANGAAGCCTGCCTTNCAGACACGTTTANGTGGAGAGCACATACGGGGACGATGATCGCCCAAAATATACCTGCAGGGCGTGGTCAGTGACAGGTCGCATATGGAGAGGATTCAATACGCACCAATGATCCATGCACGGGGGTGTCGAGCAGGGCATTTCCGGGTCGTCCGTATTCGCGACGGCAGATCGGACCTCAGGGTATGGCGAGTCTTCCTCTGCAAAAACAAGTGAGTGGGCGAAAGTGGACCACAATGTAGCGACGTACCGAGTTCGCCGATCTCTGCGCTGGCAGGATCATAGTTGGGATCCTCGGGACCATGCTCACCGATCTGTGAGACGAAAATGCTCTAGTTTAATCGCCATAACAGTCAGTGTCGACACGTACATCTTGGATGACTGGCAAAACGATGCTGATCAGAGGGTGCAAGCGCAAGAAAAGGATAAGGAGCATACCATCGCCACCCGCGTGTTTCTCGACGTCGTCCATCGACGACGTGTTGTCGAGCTTCTCGTCCTCAACCATGGCGGACATGTCTGCTGGAGCCTGGAGAGCTTATGTCTCGTGTGCACGACGGCAGCAAGCTATCTCGCGAGGGGCGGGCCAGACAGGCGAACAACTTCGATGGCACACACCTTATGTACCAGGCTGTAGCCCGGTCATACGACGGGCACGCGCGCTGAGGTGACGACAGGTCGAGATAAGGATAGGTCGGCTTCCGATTTCGTAACACCTGCTCGTGATGGGAGTTCCTCCGGGTCCACATGGGCAGCCTTGCGCCGCACCATGACCGGAGGAATTGCAGATCATGCGAGATCTTCGAAGGCCATGCCCCATCTGGTCAGCGGCGCACCGAAAATTTGGACAGCAAAAAGCCCCAGTGCCAGGTCCAGAAGCTGCAGCGTCCCTGTATGAATCGTGGTTATCATCCTTGATCATCCGGCAAGTGAGCATGCGGCTGATGCGCTAAAAAAGAACCATCGGGAAACTCGGATAGAGACCAACAGATCACCGACACACAAGGAGCAGTTGCATGTCTGAAAGGCTTGAAGCTTGAACCCTCGGAGCACATCGAACAAGCTTCGATGTCAGGAAGCATGTGCGTCGATGTCTTTTGGGCGTCGGAATGCCTGTAATTGTCGTGTGCATGAAACAACGCGTGCAGCATGGCGAGAACAAGCGGTCTCGCGCGGTTCGAGCGCCGTCTTCCTTCCTTCCTTCCTGACCGGCCTGACCGGCTACTCTGTATTTCCAACCGGCCGCGGGGTATCAAATCGCTCTTAAGTACCAGCAGGCCTGCAGCTGAGAATGAGCTGGACATTCCGAATCGCTAGACGCCGTGCAAAAGACAGCAACATGGAGCTTCAGCTTCCTCTGAGTAGTATTGTCTTTTCTTCTTTGCTCGACACATTCGGGATTACAATCTCCTATTTTGCCTTGAGTTTCATCTCCATGAAAATTTGACTATCTAAAAGAACTATGTAGGCCAAGAGGAACGGGTTGCCAAGCCAATCAACACTACTTAGACTATCCTGAAATCATTTGACGTCAGATTTTATGTGGCCATAGACGACTTGCTACGACTTGCTGGAGAGCTACGACAATCGAGCACGTCAGAATTCCGAGAATCTCTATAAGTAGAGCAGGTTGCTTTATATCCACCATCCTGTGATGCAGATATCGTCAGATAGTCCGGCGTCTGGCAGCCAGCGTCGAAAGGACCAGCGTTGAATGGGTTCCTGACTGGAGACCGATGAGAAGCATTTCTGTCCCGGATGACAGGGTGACCATGTGGATATGTTCTCTTGGCTACTGTCAGTCCGGCGTGGTCTCCCCAGCTTCGGCGGCATCATGATCGTGAGCAAAACTATGGTGCGGGACACCTAGTCCCCGCTACTTTGGGACAGTGGCCAAATCGGCCGCGCCGGAAAAAAATTTTAAATATGGTCTCGGATAAGGACGATTTCGACACCTGCAAGCTGCCAGAATGCAGGCAGGCACCGATTCCAGCCGGTTCCGGCGCAATTCTGCACTCTAGATGGTTTTCTTGCGTAGGTGAGCCCGTTAGACGCCATCTCAATTAGGAAAGTGGCACGTGCATGTATACCATATATGGTNNACNCTTACGTGGTGTGGCCAAATCCGCCCCCTCGGAAATATTATCTCCGTCAGTTTTGAGCGCACGGACAAATGCTCTTGTAGGATTGTTCCTTCCCTCAAACGGAGCGTTTCTGCAAGAGGGATAAGAAATTGGGCGAAACCTTGCCTTCCTAATCGGGTTGTCACTGGGTTGCACAAAAGTAGCGGTGACTAGGTGTCCCGCACCATAGCCAACACGGTTTCAAAAAGGCCAAGTGATAGATCATTTACCGTTGCAGAAGATGACTTGCGATTGGTGGCTGGGTGAACAGCTGATACACTCCTCAGCGTGCTAAAGGCCACCGAGCTTGAGGGAGAATCCAGGTCTCGGCTCCAAAATCCTCGGTTCGTCTCCCTTTGAGCATCCGAGACATTCGACTTCAAGCCAGTGGCGCCGGTGCTTTCATGGTGCCGTGATGATGGAACCATGTCTGGACGGGAGCTGGATATCTGAGATGCGTAACTAGACACAAGAGCGGCAAGAGATTTGGGTGGCTCGTCAGAAGCTGCACTGATAGTAGAAGAAGGCGGCATTGCTGAGAGTGGGTGGGTATCGTGGGGATGATGACAGTTTATGCAGGTTCGAGTCGACGTGCCGTCATCTGCAAACTGGACACAATAGCAGGGTCTTCCTTCATCGCAGAATGCGCAGTGACGCAATTCAGCCATGGCAAAGCAGAACGAGAGTCAGACGAGGACAAACCACCGCATAATGTCTCAGAGTTAGACTTCAATTTATATTCAGAAACATGACATTCCAGCCGACATCTTTGCAGGATTCACACTTGTCACTGTTCTGGGCATGTTCGGACAACTCTAAATATCACTGTTGGAAATCAAGTCGCCTATGGGAATCAGAATCAGAGCAACATTGCAAGCATGCGCCATCTCTGGCAACGGGATGTTCCTTTGCAGAGCATTCACCGTACACGTGCTCACCCGAGGTTCTGCACCATGGAGTCATTACGACCGGCTTCAAAGTGCCGTGGACTACTATGTGCTTGAGATGATGTTCTGTTCCGTTCTGATGTTCAGACACAAGTGTGTGATGAGGTGAGGTCTCAGGAGCAGATGTTGTGTTTGAAGATCATACACCCTGCATGGATCTGAAGGATATTAGGATCTGTGCGCGGCCTTGATTTTCCGGCAGCAAGAACTCGACATGGCGGTCTAAGCGACCAAGGAACAGTGCTGGGTCCAGGGTATCTCAGCGCATCTCAGTCAGCCAGTCACATTTATCACAGTGCCCAAGTAGGTACCGTCTTGCCATCGTCTTCCTGTTCATGATCATGAGGTACTCGCCCGGTGCGAGGGCAAGGCTCAGGTCACGTATGAGGGGCCGCTGCCCGACGACAGATTCGAGCATCTTCGCCAAGTATCCCGTGGTGTACTCAATGCTGCCATGATCGTGATGCCCATTTGAGGGGGGTGGTGTACAGTGATGCCTGGTCTTTGTTGCACAGGAGCTCGAAGTCGATGTTCACATCGAGCAGGAGCATCTCCTTCCACATGGGGTTCAGCACTGGTTCAGCTTGTTCTTGCTAATGCACACCTTGCCCATGCAAGCTCACTCACCTGCACATGAAGGCCGGCCCTAACCTGAAGGTGATGCAATAAAAGATGCGATAAAACCCAGATGCGAGGAGAACTCGGATGAATACTGGATGTACTAGTAAGTAAAGTTAATATTGACACTAAGTCTAAAAGATCTAAACTTAAAGTCGAAGTCACGTCGTGGCAAGCGCCCATTGAGCGTCTGTCGTGCGAGACTCAAGCACCCTCCAAAAGTTTGCTGTAGAGTAATCAAATGTGCTTTAAATTAGCTAAAATTTGGCATACAGGGACTTTCGATATGTTTCTCCGAGATTATCATGTTAGAATGTCTTAGACAATTCTTGCACTGTCGATAATCAGAAGTTCGTGAGCAGGTAAGTATGGACGACCTAATATGATTATGTAATCACAGCTTGGCGAGATGTGTTGTTGAACTTGGAGGACTCTCTGCTACTTCTCTGCTCAGCGTGCAGTGCTCAGCCTCACCAGTCTACAGGTGATGAAATGTTCCCATCGCTGTCTCCGACCAGCTCTTGCCTACGGTATCTTCAAGAGCACCCCATCAATCCCGTGGGCTTGAATCTCTGTGACCAGCTGCTGCATGGGCCTGCCCACTGTGCATCCCTTGCCTGTGGTTCAGAGCATCAGTACTGACAGGTCTCGCTCAGGCCCCAACGAGCTGTGCTGGCTGGTGCACACATATTCGCCCTAGCTGTTGCCTCTCGGGACATCAGCGGTCAGCAGCTGCCTCGTACGCATTGTTGCTGCCACCCATGTTGCCCTGCATCATCGTCCAATCTGATCCCGGACGTCATCAAACGGGTGCATGCCGCTTTTCATGGAAAGAGGAGGGTATTTATGAGAGTGGGTGGAACAAGCTGATGGAGAAAAACTATGCCAAGAGAGAGTGGCCAGAGGCAAAGATCATCGCGCTGCTCATCAACGATGGTAAGTCCACTTTTCTCCATTTTCCACAGCACTAGAGCTCACACCGATGGGATGTGCAGACCAGCTCTTTCTGATTCTCTACCGTGAGCTGTACTATCACCATGTTTACTCCGCCTCCAGCCCAACATCGACGACCACTTCCACTTGTACGAAAACAGCTGCGAGCTGTTCAACTACCTCCTGAGTGCAAACCCTGATCCACCATCTGCATCCGCTGTTGATTGCTGCCCTGACAGACTCCGATGGCCCCGTTCCCCTCGAGCTCCCTGGGCAATGGCTATGGGACATCGTCGACGAGTTCATCTACCTGTGGAGGGCAAAAGTGAAGGCCGAGTCAGATGAGGAGCTGCTGATGCTCGCTGATGGTGCCCAGGTGTGCAACCTGCCCCTTGTACACTGAATCACATCGCTGACAGAATGCGCAGGTCTGGAGCACGTAGAGCGTGCTTAGCATCTTGTACTCGCTCATTCAAAAGTCGAAGATCAACGAGTACATCCTCGTGCAGCAGAATGGCGCCAATGAAGAGGAGATCGCGTACACCTTGCATTCTTGCCGTCTGTGTGATCTACTTACCAGCTTTTCCCAGTGAAATTGTTGGTGAATACGGCGTCCACCCCCTCTATCGCATGCTGGGCTACTTCAGCATCGTCGGTCTCCTGTGCCTCCACATCTTGTTCGGCGACTTCACGCTCGCACTAAAGTTCATGGAGAATGTAGAGTTGAACTAAAAGGTGCGCACGATTAACTCTTATATCTCCATCGATGTTGACGACTGCTCGCAGGCACCGTTCGCGTGTGTGATTGTGTGCTATATCGTGACATACTACTACGTCGGTTTCTGCTACATTATGCTCCGGCGGTACCCCGACGTGATCTGCGCCTTTGTATCCATCCTGAACTTCATCCTCCGAATGAGACAGTACCACGCGCAGAGCTACCAGTACAACCAGGTATGCTCTGACATATCTCTGTTTATGACAGAGGCTAATGATCCATAGATTAACAAAACTGCAGACCGGATGTATGCACTCTTTGTGATCTGCAATGCGCTCTCCCCGAACTGGCTCGATGGCAACATCGTGAACATCGTGAAAGACCGCTACGACGAGTGGGCTCCGACTGCATGCGGTATGTGAGGTGCGGTGGGACAGGGCATTTGAGCATGATGGAGTACGAGGGCATTGTCACGGTGGCAGGATTGCATGCCTGGGAGAGCAGCTCGCGGCAGATGGAGGCATGCATCTTATCGAGAATTTTGTCGGAGACGAGGCAGTGGGTGTCGTACTGCCTGAACGCGTCGATGAAGTCGCGGGATGTCACATTGCGGCGGAGGTGGGTTGCAGGCCTGGCGTCTTGCACGATGCCCCCATGCAGAACTTCGTTCAGCTGGACAAGTGCACGGGTCAGGCGAATGGTGAGGTCCTTGTTGTACGCAACGATGCTTGTGTTCGCCTCGTACCACCTGCTGGCAAAGGCATCAATCATGTAGTCGAGTGGACTCGAATGGGATGATCTCGATGGAGATGGTATGTGCAATGACTGCAGAAAGACGCGCAATGCCTTGTCGATGCGCACGCCTGCGAACCCAAATCCATCGATACAGTATACGCCTTCAGAACGAACTTGGATGTCCGCCGTGACAGGTATTCACCCAGCTTTGCTCTATCCAACTCGAGTGTCTTGAGCAGCATCTGCCCCGAGCATCGCCAGATCATCGCGTGAATTCGTCTTTTCAAGGAAAGCCGCAATCACTTGGTCGGGCTCTCTAGAGAACTGCAACACAAACGACCGAATGACGGGATGTTCCCTGACCGTAGAAGAGCTGAGCGACTTCTTTTGACTGTCATCCCGGTCGGCACTGAAGCGCAGATTGCGAAGCTGGATGACACTCTTGATGATGAACTTCCAGTTGAGGGGCGAGCGCTTGGTGGTATCTAGCAGAGAATCCTGATCTTGCATGATGGGCTTGGTGATGACGAGGATATCGTTGAATAGGAAGAGGAAACGATCCTTGACGGTGTTCGTGTTTGCAACCTGCAGCACAGGAGAAGACAAAAGCAGCTTCCGCGGTGGATCATCCATGAATGATGCTGCCGCTCCTCGCGAGCCACGATTGAGCAGCTCGTCTAAGCATTCCAGGACCATCGCACTCTGTGATTGGACTACGGCCGGTTCTGGGGACTGCACCGATGACGACGACAGCGACGATCGTATTGGGTACTCGTCCGCAGACGACACGGGATCCGGTGAGGCTGACGAGGCAAGATCAGGAGGCGAAGCCAAAGAATGGGTATCAGCATGAGTAGGATATGAAGCATATTGCGTTTCGCCATTGGGCGAGGCTGCCTCTTTAGGGGGACTCTGCACTTCTGGAGGCGACGCCTGCTGCTGAGGCGTCGCTTCCCTCACCAGCGACTCTCGCACAAGCGACTCCCAAGCTTCCTTCAACGAGCCCTTCCCAAGCAGTGTGCTCCCACTCGCGCTCGTCGGCGTCTTCGATAGATCGTCCCAATCAGCGCTCAGTTCGCCGTCCTTTCGGATCTTCAGCAGATCGGACAGTGACGGCTTCTTCGCGATCTTCGGGCGCGTGTCGAGCACCGGCGGTGCGGACTGTAGACTTGGATATTCAGGCGAAGACGACTGCGATGAGAACAGCTTCTTCGCACTCAGCCACTTCTTCACACCCTCGCGGTTCGTGGGCAGCTTGCCGTTGAGCCAACTTGACCCGTTCGTCGCCGCAGAAGAGATAGTGAAGTAGTTGGGATGCGAGCCGGAGGACGGCACGGTACTAATGGGCGGCGAGGCCATCCCGCTGAACTTGGCGAGCAGGCGGGTGTCAGACGCTTGGTGGGACAACTTGTGATCGCGTGGCACCTCCGGCGAAGGCTGAGGCGTCTGTGAAGAGTGGGAGCTGAGCACGGAAAATTCGTCGCCATTCGGCGAGAAGACGATGTCGGGCGACGATACGTTCGTTGGGAACCCACGCGCGCGATTCCGCTCTTCCTCGAGCTTGATGATTCCGGGGAAGGGGAACAGCTTCGAGTTCGTGTATCTCAGCATCGTCTCTGTCGAAGTCAGCGGCACAGGTGATGTCGGGCCCGGTGAACTGGGGAAGATGGGTACAGAAAGCTCTGTGTCCGGGGCGGAGATCCGTTCAGTATTTCGATTGCCAGGGATCAAGCACAGATCAATATCACCTTTCGAGCTGCCCGTCAGACTGGCCCCACTCTCCCGGCTCACGCTCGAATCAGTGTTATTCGTGCGCTCTCTGATGCTATTTGTCCGCGAGCATCGACCAGTGGCTGATCCGGTGCGCATGAACGTATTTTTTGATCTTATTCCACTTGCTCAATGATCCCCCATCACCGTGGCCATTGCCGGTTTTGCTGGGTGTCACATCTGGGGAAACGAGGNGCAAGGAATCCTCCCAGTCCATNTANTCTGGATTCGAGGGTGACGTCAGCTCGGGCTGACTTGGCGATGCGACGGAAAGCCGGGCTGGGTAGATGCGAGACGAGCTTGAATCATCNCTGAGCACCGCTTGNAANGCNACAGCTGATGCTGGNGANGGANGCGCATTTGACGGGGTCGCCTCGGGAGAAGTCTCGAGCTCGACAAGNAGCTCTTTCNAATNGGAGGANGCCCTNGGNNANNNNGGNTCATCTTCATCNNCTTCATCNACNTCNGCATGGTCGTNNGANTGCTGCTCGATGGGTATTGAGCGCCGCATCCNGTGTTCCTGGTCGTCNATATCCTCNGCATCTGATTCGTCATCGTCNNGTACGGGCATNCGGTNGTCTTNNGGNACTAAGCTCNATNTAAGTCCTCANTAGCNTAGAANAGACNNCNACTTACCAGGCTCNGCGACCCAGCTTATCTCNCNNTCNTACCCAGAGTTCAGANGCNAAAGTCGAGAGACATCNCCNTTCCCGTGGAACATATCCATNTCNTCGTCNTCATCTTCAGGNCCTGANTTCTCGCGCANAGGNGTTGCAAAGGGGCTCGANGGGAACATATCATGATGGCGATGAATNGTCTCNGATAGANANANANNCACNNNNACGCCGNNGNCGGAGTCGNCGAGGTGCTTGANGGNGCATCCGANNCNTGNGGCANCCGGAGTGCAGCAACGCGCGGGGGCGTGCTGGGCGGGAGCCCAGAGAAGGAGGGGCGCGGCGGAGACATGCGCTCGGGGATGTCGTCGTCCTCGACCACGACGCCTCTGCGCTCCATGCCGTTCTCGTAGTCGTATGACGGCGGCGGGGAGCCCATGAGCTTTGCGAGCGCGTCTTCCCGCTCGCGCTCGATACTTCTTTGCGCATTCGGCGTGGGACTTCGCGCAAAGGGCGATCGCGGCGGGTCCGGCATCTGGTCATGCGAGACGGGAAGTCCAGCGGGCGGGACGAGCGGAGTGGTCACNGACGNGGTGGACGAGAGCTCGCGATCGTCGACGACGGTGGATCGGTTTGTTGAGCCGCGCCGTGAGCGTCGTTTCCGTCGCGGCGGTGGTGGTGGCGGTGGGTCCTCCCCGCCGCTCGTCTGTTCCGCCTCTACCTCTGCCTCCTTCACTCGCCCACCTATCCGCTGCATCATGAATCTGCGGGCGGCGGAACGGTCGCCGCCGATGCCTGTGACGGTATTGTTCCTGAATATCTGTCCAGGAAGGGGCGGGGGGCTCGAGATTGGTGATGTTGAGAACGATGCGTCGGGCAAATCTGAGTTTTGGGTAAGCTGGTGCAGGGCCATCATGCGAGCAGCGGCGCTGTTTGAGCGAAACAGACCGCGCTGCAGCGCCTCGCGTTGGATATCCTGGAGCGATGGCAGCATGGGCGTTGGCGGTGATGTTCCTGGGTACATCACGCCAGGTTCGGGCGAGCCAAGCGCTCGCTGTTGCAGAGCAGCGAAATGGGATGGTATGGGCGATATGAGAGGTGGCGACGCGAAACCATTGAGCAGCGGAACGAGGGGGTTCGGGCCTTCATCGGGAGAAGAGTCATTGGCGGACGCGGGAGGGAGTGGGGATTGAGTTGCTCGCGCCTTGCCCTTGTAATCCTTCGAACCTCGTCCTCTCGAGCGTGATCGCGAACGTCGTTTGGCCTTGGGTGCGGTCGCGTCCTCGGATGGTAGCGGCGTTGCTGGTGGTGATGCGATTGGCTCTTCGTCGACCTCCTCTGCCTTGCGCTCGCTCTCCTCCTGCTGATGCTCAACCACCTGAACCGTTTCCTCGACCGTATCCCCGACCTCCTCCTGGCCCTCGTCATCGACATATCCTGCCTCTTCCTGCTCCTCCGGAGACTTCTCTCCCTCACTGACGCCCTCGACGTGCATGGGTGGTCTCCGCCCATCCTTCATGCGAGGGAGTGATGCGGCGCGTTTGAGCTTTGCGACGGCGAAGGCGCGCTGCTCCGCGGCCGAAGGTTGCTCCATGGCGAGCGCTGAACTGAAGACGCCGCAGGTTGGATGAGTGGAAAATCAGAGTCGTGGCTGGCTGCTGTGGTAATATCGGCAAATGGGCCGCGAGCGCTTGGTAAATATAATGTTTGGACCTAATTAGGAAGAAGGCTTCAGACTAGCATGGGCCAACGAACAGAGAGCGAGCTCACCGTCAGCGACGACGACGTTGAGGCGGGATCGAAAGTCGAAAGGCGAAAGACGACGGGAAAGAGCACGTGGGCCGGAACGCCACCGTCGGCGACTTGAAAGCCCTCTTCGTCGAGGACGACTCCCTCGAAAGGCTTGTGGCTGCTCTTTTCGAGCGATGCTGCCTGCCCTTTGCCTTGAGGCTGCAGCCGCCCCATTAACAACGTGTTCCTCCGGCGCACAAGCCTCGACTCCCATGCAGCAGCTGTCGTGCCCATTGGCGAGATCGACACCGCCGATAACTCTGCAACTTGGTCGTTTTCCTACTCTCTAAGGACCCGGAGAACCCAGTTGTGCAGTTCGACTTGTCGTTTTTCTAGCATCTACAGCACACCGGGGGGCTCCCTTTGTAAGTGCGACTCTGCCGTTTTTCTGCTTTCCGCCCTCTGTGAGCTCGACTTGGTCGTTTTTCTACTTCGTGAGCTCGATTTCTTTTCCAGGCAGCCCTTGTCTGCTCGCCGAGTCATCTCACGCGCTCGCTCAGTCTTCCTCGCTGCTGATTTCTTCATTTTTTCTTCCCCGCTCGCAACGCGCTCGACGATGCCCGCCCGCAAGCGCCACGTTCGTCGCGCATAGACACCTCCCCGAC
>SFCI01000196.1:20870-31004 GCA_004681135.1 Hericium alpestre | reverse complement strand
AGGCAGGATCAGGCCTTGCCGCAGTGCTTCATCNATGTCTCGAACCTGAGNGCGGGCTGTTCCATGATTGTACTGGGAGCGGAAGTCTTCGATGAACTCCGCCGCACCCGGTGCCATCGTTTCAATATTGTGGTCCGCAGGTACGGGGGCTCCTGTCGGGGCCACGGTCGCATTACGAATAGGGCCAGCAGTTAAGAACTGGGACNGAGACGCCGGGGCAAGATGAAGAGGGTCAAAAGGATTGTCGGAGGCAATAATCATCGGGAGGTCGACCGAAGTGATGTCNTCGTCGGAGGGGTCAGCGGGGTCGTCCATGGTCATCGCCGTGTCCGTATCGGGGGGAGGCTCGTCCCTGCCGAGATCCAGNGGAATGGCNGTCTGCTGGGCTGCAATGTGTTTGCTTTTGCGCGCCGCAGAGAGCAGCGCTTCTGGGTGCNTGCATCAAGATCAGAGAAATTAGCAAGGGGTAGGGACCAGACNCACCATCATCCTTGGCACTTTTTGCCNCCTTACGGGCTGCCGCCGAGCTCTCTGCGGGGCCTGAGGAAATGTTCTTACGCATAGAGTTTATTTGCTTGANGGGGGGCTCTTTCAGCNACGGGTTGGAAGATGACGACGACNAAATATTNGGCGGGTTGGGGGGGGTATGTGGAGGACATGGTAGGNGGAGTGAGGGGTTGAAAAGAGTGTGATATGTTGTAGCAGAAGGAGAGACTGATTGAGATAGAGCGCAGGGGAAGCGCGTTATAAGCAATATCAGACAACAGCGCCGGGTGCAGCCGAAGGACGGAGGAGCAGCTGGTGGGAGAAGTTATTATATGGGGATCGCGGGCAGTACGAGATAAAGGGGGAGCCTAAAGGCGTTAAAGATATGGAGGACNTACCGTATGTAGGGGGGATGGCAGTTCATCCTATCGGCCTGAGGGCGGTACGAATGTTGGTCAGGGATCTTTCGGGGTGAGAGACGTGCCCAGGCTCGATGCCAAGGGTGATTGAGGCCNCGGNAGCTCGTGGTAGAGGCACAGGCGAGCTCGAATGGGCGATTCCGGTGTGGTTGGTCAAGCATGATGGGGGACGAGGGGAGGGCNTGTGGAGGAGGGACATGTGGTTGGGGATGGAGAATAGGCAAGTGCCGGAAGATGGAAAAGAGACGCGTGGTGTAAGATGACGAACAGTGGTTGTTCAGCAGGTCGGCATCGTACCGGGTGGTAGGGAGGCTCAGCGCAATGTTCACAGCGATAGCGGGATGAAGAACAGGCCGGTGTAACGGCAGCTTTGGAGAGGGCCGGCAGATGCCGTGGGGNGCGCATAGCAGCTGGGAGGGTTAGGGGTTCGCGGAACATGCCGAGTCAGTAGAGCGATTGGAGGAGAGGGGGAGCGAGCTAGCAACCATGGGGAGGGCATTCATCTAGAGGGGATGNAGAAGCTTGGAAAATGTCTGGAGCNGTCCATGGTGGCAGCAGCATGCGTTGAGGGGGACGCGGGGCTTTTTCAGCGGAGTTCAGAACTAAGCGAGTGTGGTTATATTAGAAGGGATGGTGGGNGTTTAAATCTGTATCCAACCAGTACATTCATTCCATCATGGCGCCTCTTCAATCAAATTACAACGACAATGGTGGTCCCTATAATCTACCCACAGTTGGCATCTACTCCACCCTTCACTTCCTAAACACCAANGATCGTTACTACCAGAATATGCTAGAGGCGGTGAACAAGGTCAAGCTTGTCAAGGGGGTGGGCATACCCAGCAGCNTCAAGCAGTTGGTGGATGGTCCTGGGGAAGGGGACTGGGTAGTGGTCAAGCCCTGTGTGTTGCGCCTCAGCGTGGGACAGGTTATCGAATGGGAGGCTGGGAGCATGCATCGCACCTGGTGGACCGTCATTTTGCTCACCGAGAAGTCCTTTACAGANGAGTACGTTCAGTTCACTGCGCGCGGGGTCACAGACCCAGGGGACTTCACGTACCCTATAAACGTGTGGTGCCCCATCGCTTGGGCATACATCCACGAACTTCCGAAGCCGATGGCATCGATCAGCTTCATGTCCTATGGGGGTTCGAGCAGTGGCGGCGGGTCAGCTGGCAGCGACCAGGTGGTGCGAGGGACGTCTTTGGTTGCAACAGCTGGGTCAGGGAGTGAGGGGTGTATAGGGACGAGTTTCCTGACCNTAAGTGCCAGCTCTTCTGAGGCAGGCGGCGTTGGCAGCGCGCCGTTGGGGCGGGCGACAGGAGCACGCAAAGCNCGCGGGGCAAGGGGCGTTATGGGGCGGGCATGGAAGGTCCTGAAGCACGGGCTACTGGGGCTGTAAGGTGAGCTTATGGTTCTCGTACCTGGTCGAAGGCGGATATTTATTGCGACTATCGATGGGACAGGTCGCGCGCGTTGGGGAGCGGTCATTTTCGGGAGGGGGTGAGCTTATTTCGGACGTTTGAGGTGCACGTCTTATTGGCGCGGTCAGCTGACACGGATTGGTGACTAATATGGATGATGCAGGGCGGGTCTGAGCGGGTCAGTCTAGGACCCCTGAATATGCGGTTAGAGGTTCCATCCTAAAATCAAGAATTTGGGCCTTTATGTCCGCATGGATTTTGGCCGAAAACGGCCGAAAATCCGCTGGAACGTCTGGAATTTTGCCAATCCGTCTGCCTAATTGGATGGAACTTCTTGTAGCATACTTTTTGTCCGCATAATGGGATGGGACCTTTGATGACATGCTTTTTGTCCGCATAATGGGATGGGACCTTTGATGACGTGCTTTTCATCCACATAATGAAGAACAGATACAGCATTTAGTCGAAAACACAAAAAGGGGGTATCATAAGATGTCTAATTACTCCTCTCTACCACTAACATTCCCATCATCGTCGTTGGAAGGTGGCCTTGCACCGAAGGGCCCATCTACTGTCACTTTCTGATGGTTAGAATCAGCCTTGATAAGGTCTCGTACGCAAGACGCAATATCATTCTTGCGCTGCTCAAGAGCCTTCAGTAGATTGGTGGGAAATGTGCCGAGGGTGATGTATCGAAAGGGATGTCGTGGGTCGGAGATCACGTCAACCTGTCGGATGTCAGAGCCTCTTGCAGTGGCCAGAGAGAAGATCAAATGAGTGCGAGGTATGCGTAGGTTGGTCACGCAGCCTAATTCAGCACAAGAGAGCGTGGAGTATGTATGAAGGAATGATGGTGAAAATTTGCGAATGAAGGTGTATGAAAGCACACCGACGCTATCAACACTGGGCATCCAGTCGTGATTCGCGCCTCGTGCACCGCTGTTGCTGGACATAGTCATAACTGACTCGAAAAGTAAAATGAATAGCTAGACACTCGGATTGAACAGCTTTGCTCACCTTCGCCTAGAACTAACTCGGGCTCAGCATTAATGCTATCTGGGCGCAGGACGATGACCATATGACCAGGCCGAAGTGGCCATAACGACGTGATGTTTGCATTATGCATATTTTCATGAATATCTTGAAGCTGCGCAAATGCAGACGTCCGATGTGCAACAAATTTCTGTTGCCTTATTAGCATGCCAAGACTTCTCGAATTCAAGTTGAACAGTTAAGAAGGACATACCGATGCAGAGGCTTGAAGCAAGGTGGCCTTCTGTTGGCTGCGCAGGCTTGTCGGAGTATTTCCCAGTACATAGATGCCAGAATGCCGCAGTTGACGATTCGCACCTGTCGTAGCAGATCGAGACGATAAGACACTGTCAGACGAGGACGCAAGTGATGACAGGTGCCGTAGAAGTGCCTCGGGCACTGATTCGGTGTCACTGTCATTGTTGTTGGTGCGCGAGAGTCCATCATCTTCAGGCGTCGATGCAAAACCTTTGAGTCTGTTGACTTGACGAACAGCCTTTGCAGTAGATCGCAGCTGATGTACGGCACGAATCGAGACCATGTTGGCTGCATTGAAGCTATGTGCTGAAGCAGATTGCATCTCAGAAAGCAGGCCTGCAGACTGTGCGGCGGCGGCGGAGAGGAGAGAAATGGCCTCCATTGGTGATGCGGCCTAAGATCACAATTAGCAATTGAACAGAAATATTTTCGGTATAGGATTTGTCTTACCTGAGCTGCGTCTGCTATTTGCACACTAAACTCGGCAATAAGCTCTCATATTTTACGGTCTTCAGCTTCCCGGTCCTCAGGAAGTGAGGTTCTGGTAGCAATAATCAGTACACAGCATTGATTTGAGATTGAAAAAATGGGAGCCATACGAACATTGTCAGTGATTGATCTGCATGATAGGCAGCAAGTGCCATCTCGCATGCCTCTATCTCTTCTTCTGCCTTCGTCGTGAATGCTCCATCTGCGTAAAGCTTGAGAACCTCAGCAAGTGTCTGTGGTGCTGACAGTTCGTCATCAGACAACCGAGATGATTTTGGAAGAGGCGGCGGACGATAGCGTGCTATCATGTCTTGCGCGTTGACTCCAACCACCGCAAGAAGCTGTTCAACATCTTGTAAGGCCTGCTGAGATGCCACCGCAAGCTCGCTATCAGTTGGCCACTCCATTAATGCAGCAAGATCAAGGTCTGGTGCATGGAAGTAGGTGTGATGGTATCCGGCAGCAGTCTGGCTGGCCTTCTCTTCTGGTGACAGTCCCTCGAAAGCTCCCAGCATCAACGAGCGTAGCTTGGGTTCGAGATGAAGCAGATCAGAATAATTGAAGTCTTTCTTGAGTTGTCGCATCATTCCAAAGATGTGCTCGCAAACTTCTGTTGAGTGAAGCCAAGGAAGAAGCGGGTATTGGGAGTAGAAGCAACGATGGATCACAATGAGCTCAAGTAAACTGTCGCACAACCGGAGGAAGATGTCAAAGGACTCGCACGAGATAAAATGAATGTGAAGGCGATGATGAGGATGAGCGTCGATGTGGCTTCGCCATGCCATAAGGAAGAACCGTGCATGCAAGACCATCCGAGCACGAAGTACGTGAGGTATGCTTCGGTTTTGCCATGCATCGTACATCTCGCCAAGGACAAAGAGATAGATGGACAGACCATCAGCAGCAGGGGAGAAATATGTGAGAAGACAATCCAAAGCTTCAGCAGATAGCAGTCACTGAGCAGCGCGATCATCTTGCTTATCAACTCTTTCGACATCGCGCTTGAACAAAGGCCCTTTTGCATGCTCGGAGAGGTCACAAACTTGCTTGTAGCCAAAGATGCTGTTCCCCATGCTCATGCCACGATTACCAGAGTATGTTTGATTTCGTGCTGTCTTGCCGGCATGCTTCGAGTCCTGAACCATCACAGCAGGTCGATGATTGAATAGCGGGACACGTAGATCAATCTGACAGCCAGGGACGTTGTAAGGACTGACNNAGATTGGTGTGCCACAATGTAANGCCTANGCCAAAAGGGNGCAATGTCANGCTTGGCTTGACATCTGGCACACNGTATATATAACACTTCTAAGTCATGAAGGACCAGTTCATGATATTTTGTGTGCAAAGTAATGTTGTTTGGCAAAAAGTGGCCACTTCATAGAGGAATTGCAGACAGTTGAGCAGACAGTTGAGCTAAGTATATTAACTTCAAACAATTATCATGTGCTCTTAGGATCTCCAAGAGTGTTCTCAAATATTTTCAGAGCAAGTCACTGTCTCCTCATTGAAGAACAAAAATCACAATTTGTCATCCAAATTGACCAACTTTGCACACTTCTGTAGCATGCATTTTTCTGTGGTTTGTTTTCAACTCTTTTTAAATATGATAGAGGAGATGTAGAAGATAATCACAGAATCATTTGAATTATGATTTATAAGCAAGACATCGAGAAATACGAGTCAGACTACAGTAGGGGGGTGGGCATTCTTTTTGCATGCCTCTGTACCTTGGACCCGGAAAGTTTGCACGTACCCATCTTACCCACAATGTGGTCGAAGATTACGGGAACATGATCTGTATGCAAAACATATCAAGCATGAGGACATCGCAGTATAGAATCGTGGACGTGCTGCGTCGCTTTGCAGATGTTCGACCGCGACTCATGGCGGCTTGGGTTGAAAGCTAAGCGAATACATGTACTTGGCTGACATTTTCCCTCGGCGCATCATAATCAAGTTGTCATGATGAGCTGAAGTTGCAGCGACGCAGTTCACATCAACTCAGCATATGTGGGACAGCAGCCCCCTCCCGGACGCAAGCACCGACGATGCGCCCGAGTCCGACGCTNTGCCTGAGGCTGTCATCGCGCCCGAGCCTGTTGCCGTGCCCGAACCTGTCGCCGCTCCCGAGCCAGTCGTCGCACCCAAATCCNATGCTGTACCCGAGCCCGCCACGCCGACTACACCTCCTCCCGCGGACCTCGTCCCATTTTCCCATGCTGTAATGCACAGCAGGTCGCCGTCTCCGCCCACCCCCGCCCCTGCCGACGACGCCTCCTCACCCACCTCCGACACGAAGGACAAAGGCAAGGGCAAAGCCCGCACGCCATCCTCGTCTCTGCCCCCGCCCCCGCTGACGAACGAAGAGATCGAGGAGGTCGAAACTGCGGAGTTCAACGAGGTGACGGCCGCAAGCTGGGATGTCTTCTGGAGATGCGAGCAGCGTAACACACATGAGGCGATGGCGGGCCCATTGAGGTTGAAGTTCCGCACGGCCACACCGCTGCCGCCGACATTCGAGGTTGAAGAAGCGCCCCGTGGGCGGAGCGCCACACGTAGGCCTGTCGCGGACGCGACGCGGACGCTGCAGTCAGAGCCGCTGTACGAGATCCCATGCCCGATCCGGCCATCTTGGTGGAATGGAAACGAGACCTCGACACGTACACGGCAGAGCCAGCAGCCTCGGCGCCACCCGCGCTCCTCCGCGTGGGCAAGCCGCAGGACCGCACGCAGTCGCTCGGCCCCATACAGGAGCGCTACCTCGGAGAGCGCGCGCTGCNGGACACCATGCTCAAGTGGTTCGAGCGCGATGCGGCGGCGCGGCTGGTGTGTAGGGTCGAGGCGGCAGCGGAGCCACGGAACCATCCACACCCGATGCAGGAAGAGATCCTCCCACGACCGATCCAGGAGGAGATCCGCCCACAGCCAACGCAGGCGAGAATTCGCCCGCGACTGATGCAGGAAGATATCCGCCCATGCCCGACGCGGGAGGAGATCCGCCCGCACCCGATGCAGGAGATCGACGAGACCGCCGGGCCTGCCGCACGCAGTCACTGGAGCGCTATCGCGTGCGACCCGCGCTGCCAGACACCCCACCCCAGCTCCGCACGCAGTCGCTGGGCCCCGTGCGGGAGCGCTACCTCGGGGGGCCCGNGCTGCCGGACTCCGTGCTCGAGTGGTTCGAGCGAGATGCAATGGATGAGGTGCGGGATGCAGAGGCAGCGCGGCAGCGGAGGTGGGCTACAGGAGGTTGAAGAGAAACCTCCCGGCCCCGAAGAAGGAAGAGCAGGACGAGATCGACCGCTTCAGGTTGGAGACCCAGGATCCGGAGGCCGCGGCGGCAAAGGCGGTGGAGGAGGTGGAGGCCGCAGCTATGAGGGAGGCGAAAGAGGCGGCGAGGGAACGGGCGGAAAAGTTTGCAAAGGGTAAGCCGTGACCTCGACGCTGAAATTGCCAGAGGTGGGCACAGAGGGCGCAAGGGTTGACGCAAGGGCGATAATGGTGGTGGGAAAAAGGGCAGGAAAAAGGACAGGAGAAAGGACGGCAAGAAACGACTCAACCGCCACGCACCTGTGTAACTTATACTTATCCTCGCTCAACAGGGTCGGCAGACGTACTGTCCACACAATCAACAAGGGACCCGGACGTTGTGAATGGGATGAGCGAATCCATCGTGTTAAGGAGGTTGCCCTCAGGCGGGCGAAATAGTGGAAAGGTCAAGTTTCGGTATGCGCCCGCTGCGTCCTCGGGGTGAGCAGCGTTGAGCAGGATTACGGCACACTAAATTATTTGGAACTAAGTTATAACAAGCTGATGTGGCCGAGTCGTCTAAGGCGATTGACTTGAATTGTCACGCGATTTAAGCTCGCGTGATTTGATCTCATCAATTGGGCATTGCCCGCGTAGGTTCAAATCCTGCCGTCAGCGAATGTTTTTGCTCAGTTGCTGCTTTTACAGCCTGTGTCCCTTCTAAGTTAAGCTATCGCTGATATCTCCCCTTTTTATGCAAAGTTCGCGTCATCAGCGCTTTTGCCGTTCTCATCGGTATAAAGGTTGACTGCTGGCCTTTCCCATGCAACTATCTGCCCATTTACTAGTCCCCAAGACCCTCGGTTGTTTTGGAGAATTTCCTCCGGGCAGACAGCATGGTCTGCTTCGTCTCACGTATTCCACCTTCCATCTCATGTGGGCTGGATGGTTCGTAACGGACTGGAGACGACGTACACTCATACGTAGCCATATATCCACGTTTACAGTTCCGTAGGAGCATGTAGATAGCTAGATAGCGGCCTGAGGCTGCCAATAATGGTTCCATGTCCAGCGGATTGACCGAGCAAGAGAACCCACGTCCATCGTTCGGCACGGGTACTTTCCTGTTGCCTAAAAGTCGCATTCACGCAACGATGCTGTAAGAACCCGCAATGGCCTTGAGAGCTGGCACTCCTGGGGCCTGTATGTATCGGACGGAGGAAAGCAGTGGATTGAATGAGCAAGACAAGACATCACGTCGCACTCGACACTTTGCCAAAGTACTCCCACTGTCCTGGTTCTGGCTTCTCCTCCAATGGCTCCCATCTAAAAAAGAGACGTTGAGCAAGGGAGATAGAACCGCGAATGAAATGATACATACGCCTTCCACTCCGCCATCTTGCCAGCCAAGCTCAGTTCGTCCTTCGCAATCATCAGCGCCTCCTCGACCTGGCCCTCATCCAGCTGCTTCTCAACTTCGGCAATGTTACCGCCAGCGCCCTGCACAATGTTCAGCTTCCGGAGGATCAGAACCTCGGTGCCTTGGCGGTAGACGGATGTCTCCGGGAGAGCTGAGAGCGCGGTGAGAGTCGACTCATATGTCCGAGACAGCTCGGGAAGAGGATTGTGGTGAACTGGGACACCGTAGATACCGGTGGACAGTTTTGTCACTTGTTGGAATAGAGGGCGCGTGAGGCGGAACATGGTGGACTCGGCGAAGAGATGGGTGCGGACAACGGAGGTTGCGTGCAAGCAGCGTCGCGTCGACCAATATGGAAATCGACTCGGGCGTCAACCGAGTACCGCTTNCTCCTCTGCTCTTCACCGCTGTCGACCACCATGGCTGCTCTCGCCCTCAGTTCGCGGTCGTTATTGCCTNCTTTCAGGCCGTTCGCTNTCAAGTCCCTGTTCGCGGGGGTCGGGGTGCCGGTAGCCTCCGCTGCTGCCACTATTTCGCAGCCTTTCCAATGGTCGTTGCAGTCCCTCCTCGAGCTCCTTCCNCCGTTCCTTCTCGCGGTACCNAAAAAGAAGGTCTCGCATTCGCGTAAAGCCATGCGAAGTGCGAANAAAGGCCTTCANGANAAACGAAGTANGAGNNTCGCGATNNCTGCCTTTCCATCNGCGTCTGAACANTTTGCTTGTATAGACCTNGTGCATTGCCCAGGATGCGGCTCCGCCAAACTAGCCCANCATCTTTGCCCAACGTGCTATTCCAGTCTTAGTCGNGGGTGGAAGGCAGAGGCGAAGGGTAAGCAGGAGGATTCTGGGTCTTCATNACGCAGNGCCTAGGATNNTGGACGAGGAGAGAGGTTGGAGCGTTAGGTGTGTACATTTGCTATACCCTGGCAGATTNCTCCTGACTGACTGTAATCTTCCAGAGTACACANTTTAATCATCATATTTGCTTTCCAACACGCAGTTNCGCTTGAGTGTCTGATTCGTGTTTCCAATCTCTGGTGGCCCGGCACGTCCGTCCCGTCCTANAAGGCGGGGGCCCATGCAACGTTCNANGATCACACAACTCTTCCTACATGGCCAAGTCTGATAATTGGTAGATTCATCGACCCCCTTGCGCTGCTTCCTCCTCNCGCGGACAGCGTTCNGGTTCCTGCCNNCCCCCCGTGAAAGACCAATCTAGTGACCCNCATTGTATCTATGATCACNTATCTACGCTTCCTTGCTCTGAAATCACGTTNGAATGTACATATAATTTGTTTCACNTATGNTGGGTATTGGTCTACCATAGTGTTNGGCCGAGGAAGNAAGNNNNTGAA
>SFCI01000196.1:4868-20862 GCA_004681135.1 Hericium alpestre | reverse complement strand
ACANNTATTNANNTNTNACANGTCACAAGACTGCCGTAGCGCANCACGATGCAGCTGGCCGGAGCATCATCATGCTGCTGTGGGGAAACGATTCCCCCTTCCAGCCTTCGGTTGGCTTTAGTCGTTACATATATGAAGTTGGGGGTAACCCCCACGCTATTCATGCTCGTCGTCTTGATTTCCNNCCAGAACCATGTTCGTGCGTAGCATTTATCCTCGGGTAGTCGCGCCTTCCAGCAGAGCCGCGTCGACTGCTGCTCGCGGGCGTTCTGCCTTGTTGCAGAAGAAGCCAGACGATGTGGTCATTACTTTCGCTAANCGTACAGCTATGGGCNGGGCGAAGAAGGGNCAGCTGCAGGATGTTCCAGTTGATGAGCTGCTGCATTCCTTGTTCAGGGTGAAGTGCTNTCTTGCGNCTCTGCACAAGTAANTGGTAGCCTTACTTTCANCCAGGCTACCTTCGAGAGGACNAAGCTAAACCCCGCGCAGATCGATGATATTTGTGTAGGTGAGGCCCGCCATTCCACACAGCTACTGACGTCTCACTCTGCACCGACTATCAGGAACTTGTCACCCGCCTTCACCTCTCTACGTCTCGCGAGCCGCAGCTCTTGCCGCAGGCATCCCGGACCATGTCCCAATCTCGACTGTAAACAGGCTTTGCTCTTCGGGGTTGATGGCCATTAGGAACATCGCGCATGACATCCAATCTGGAGAGATATCTCTGGGCCTCGCAGTCGGTGTGGAAAGCATGTCACAGAAGTTAGTCGCGCGGCGAGATGTTGCCAAGATGAAGGATCTGATATCTGATCCCTCACCTGTCTAGCCCGCGTCCGACACCTGCAGTTACAGAAACCGTGGGCCAGAATGCGAAAGCGCAAGATTGCATCCAGGCAAGCGTAACTTCATTTGCCCTGCTGGGATGCTGCGTCTCACCGTACTGTGGATATTTACAGCCCATGGGCTGGACGTCTGAGATGGTCGCACAGACGTACAAGGTCTCTCGGCAGAAGCAAGACGAATATGCTTATATCTCTCACAGTCGAGCGGCAAAAGCAACGTTTATTTATGTCCACAACCATCTAGTTCTCACATGTTTCCACGCAGGCTTCGTCCGATGGAATCTTCGCGGAAGAAATTGTACCGATTGAGCTGCGGGGAACCATAGTTTCTGTCGACGATACCATCCGTCCGAATGTGACCCCAGAGGGCCTTTCCGTTCTGAAGCCCGTGTTTCCAGACTGGGGCGAGGCTTCCACGACTGCTGGAAATGCAAGTGGTATCGGCGATGGCGCGGCGTTGTGCGTTCTGACTACGCGCGAACGCGCGGAGAAAGAAGGCATGGAAATCCTGGGTAAATGGGTGGGCAGTGCTGTCGTCGGTCGGTATCCCGTTTCCTCCAGTGATAGAGCATTGAGACTGAGATACATACAGGTGTCGAGCCGCGTCACATGGGCATCGGGCCAATTGCTGCTATTCCGAAGGCACTAGCCCAAGCGGGTCTGACGAGAGACGATATTGACGTCTACGAGGTTCGTGGAATGTGGATCATTTTTGCTCCTTCGGGTCCTGATGGTCTTGCCCAAGATCAATGAGGCTTTCGCGTCGCAGTTCGCGTATTGTGTAGAGCAACTGCAGATATCCATTGATAAGATTAATCCCAAGTACGCACCTCTGTCCTTTGCGTAAGAATGGTGCTGACTTCCTTCTCAGCGGGAGCTCTATCGCATTAACGCATCCATTAGGCATGAGTAAGTCACTTACACTGCCCTTGCTGCTCATTCTTTCTGATGAGTCTTTAGCTGGAGTTCGCCAAGTTGTGACCGGTCTCACCGAGCTGCGACGTCGGAATGCTGATATCTTGTGCACAAGCATGTGCATCGGAAGCGGGATGGGCGCTGCAGGCATCTTCGTCAACGAAGCTCGTTCGCATTGATAGTATTGTTACACATTCATCCAGGCTTCCATAGCGATGTACACTATACTACACTGCAGATCATATATCCAGCCTGCTTATATACCCTGTTCGCTCCGCTCAAGAGTCGGCCTTCAGTGCCGCGGCGACGATCTCTGTCATCTTAATGACTGCCTCTTCCTCCAGAGTGCGGCCAACCAACTGCAAGGACACAGGGGCATTCTTGTATGTCTCGGGACTGTCGTCTGATGGCAGAAATCGTAGAACACCATGAGGAACTGTATCTTAGCGTTGATAGAAAGCAGAACATACAAAGGTTGTATATCGCCTTATCCTTCTCGGACAAAAATTCGTGCGGCGGCTTGGGTTGGTCAAGCGTCGTGTCCACCTGCGTGACGGGGAAAACAAGGGCTGTATAATCCAGGCAGTTCCAGATCATGGTGTAGTCGGCGCCTCTGAAGTCATGTCAGCGTGGAGTTCAGAATGCAGTTTGCGACTAAAACTGACGCGTTCTTTCCGTGCGGATGGGAGGCATAGAAAGCAGACGGAGAGATGATGGCATCAACCGGGCGTCCAGTGCTAGTGAGCTTGACTGAACTCTGCCAGTAGTCCAGGTACTCCTTCCTAAGAGCGATCCTCTTCTTCTGGATTTGCCACAGCTGGTAGACGGTCATGGCTTTGTCGCTCAAGTAAAGAGCGCCTGTAGCACCTTCGACATAATCCTCCATATTTTGCAAGAGAGGCTCTCCGGATAAGGATGTGACGGCCCGATAATCTTCGTCTCCCGCTGCTGTCCACATAGCACGCTGTAGATACGTCAGCAGAGTTTCCATGAACCAATGTGTAGTGCTTACAACAATGTCATAAAGCTCGTCGTGCTTGTATGGTTTCCAGTCGACGACTAGAAGTTTCACTTGTCACAAGGCCGAAGAAAAGCTCAACGGAACAGCGATGCATACCTTCGTGACCAGCAGCCAGCAAGGCTTTCTTCGTCATCTCCAGAGCGCGGATGATGGGCGGGTGCGGCACAACCAAGCCGTCATTCCACAGAAGCCCAAATGACAGCTTGTTCCCGCTTCCATGCTCCACCAATTTGTATTCGTCCTCAAGCCAGGGCATTCTGATGACCAGGGGATCTCTGAACCAGGGCTTGCTGCTTGCAACGCTCTGGATAAAGACTTTGATTCCACCGAGGTCGCGGCAGAGGGGCCCAAGCACGGACGGAAGCGAATCTTCACCTTCCTGAGTATTCAGAGTGCCTTCGTATGGGACGCGATTGTACCCCGGTCGCAGGCCGTATAGTCCATTATACGAAGCTGGTATACGCACAGAGCTGATGGGCTGGTTCAATATGCTTGAGACAGCGCAGACGACAATCGTTGACGTACCCGCCAAGATCGGAACCCACACCCAACGGGCTTCCCCTTAGAGCGATCAGAGCACCTTCACCTCCTGAAGAGCCGCCGCAAGCGAGCGTCCTATTGCGCGGATTGAGTGTCCTTCCGAACACCAAATTATAGGTCTCTGGGTACTAGGTTGACGTCAGTCCGATTTGTCGGGTACGACGCATTCAAAGCAGAGATTACCATGAGCGTCTGGGGCACGTTCGTTCGCACATATAACACGGCGCCGCAATCGTACAAGATCTCTGTGAGAACGGAGTCCTTTTCAGAATATTTGCCGATCCAGGACGCATACCCTGTGTAGCATGAGAGCGTGTTCGAAGGAGTTCACAAAGGATACCCTTACCCATGACCGTCTCCAGGCCCTTGATGCAGATCTGATCCTTCAAGGACACTGGCAAGCCATGCAAAGGCCCGACGACCTTTCCTGTGGTCTTCAGCTGTTCGTCGAGCCAAGCTGCGCGAGCCAAAGCACGATCAATGAATATCTCTGTAAGACAGTTCGTCTGATACAAAATGTGTCAGCCCCTTAATATGCCGACAAGAAAAGGGGGCTCACCAACTGATGTGCGACGATTGCCCTCTTCGCGAAGGCCGTCGTGACTTCTACGGCTGACCACTCCGCAGATGCCAGCTTCTTGAGAAGAAGAGGGACATCGTCGAGCTCGGTAATTTCGAGTTCCTTCGCAGTGAGAAGACCGCACTCTCGAGGGACATCCGTAACGTCAAGCACGTCGTCTGGCGGTATTTGAACAATCCACTCCTTGGGTATGGACTCTTGTTGGCGGCGCTTCTTGTCCGCAATGAGCTCTTGCCAGTTGTTTGGCATCGTGCACAGGGATCAAAGACAACTGACTGAGGAGGTACTAGCCAGGGGCAGCAGTCGGACTCTGGGAATCGGAATCGGTCGGTCGGTCTGACAGGACTAACATATATACACGAGCAAAAGCCATGATATCAAATGTATATGACGTGGATAAGATGTTCGAGAAACCACTCACCACGGTCGTCTTAAACCGATAGCAGTAACCACGCCCGCACTATCATCCGTCGTTATCTCCAGCTTGCTTGATATGGCTCTGAAAAACGTACCTCCAGCTCGGCCGACTATAACCAGGTAAGCTAGCATAGCCAGATCGCCCTGCTCGACCTGAACGCGTAATACAATGTCCTCATGAGATAACGGGGCACGAGATACGTGGAGGAGATGAGTGTATCATAGGCATCGAGTAAGCTGCGTTACATCCGTGGGAAGCTTGATCGATGACTTCTTCGAAGTAACTTATTCGATGTTCACAGCTGCAGCAGGGCAAACCCGAAAATAATGATAAGACCACAGTACTTAGTCCGATAGGACCTGGGATGGTCACAAGATAGTCAAGCAAATGAAGCCGTGAGACGATTTTGGCGACCCTGAAGCTAGACGAACTTTGACAGATAAACAGGGCAAATATAATTTGAAATATGATACACAGTATAAACACACATCGACAGGTGAAGTGAATGTAAAAAAAAAAAAGATCCAGACAGCATGCGCAACGTAGACTCTTAAAATCTTGACCTGGGACAGGGACAGGACACAGAGAAAAGAAGGGAGGGAGAGAAGTCATCGTCATCAATGAGAGGTCGAGGTCGTTATGATCTAGAGGAAGAAAGGTGAGAAGGATTCAAGAATGAACGCGGGAAGAACGGAATAAAGATATCTCAGATTAAGTCATTCATGTCAGTAACACGCATCCATGACGCCCGAAGGTCCAGGGACGCGGTCAAGTCGACTAAGAGGTGCCAGTTGTGGTTACAGGTGATGCAACACTCTTCATAGAAACATAGAAGGGGGAGAGTAAAAGGAACGACGAGCTCACCTTCTTCGAGCTGAAAATACAACGTTAAAGACTATGGTCGGCAAGGAATCGTCAACGAAAAGGCGAGGAGAAAAGCGAGGAGAAAAGAGGATAGAAAAGACCCTCTATATAGTGATTTTTCAGGCTCCGCTCGGGTGGCTGGAATTCAAGGAGTGAGGGCGCCCGACAACATCGTCCTCCCAGTCAAGGCTGCCAGGCGTCCGTTTTCCATCCTCAAGGTCCGTGTTTTTCTCATTCTACGGCTTGGAGAGTGTTGGAGAGTGCATTTCGCCTTTTGGCCGGGTGCGGGAGCACGATTTTTGGGGTGGATGCCGAGATCAACTTTTGGATGAGCTGATCGAAAGTTGACGCGGGACTGACCTATCCTCTCTCTTCCAGCCCTCCTCAAAACTTCAAGATGTCCGCCCAGATCAGCAAAAAGCGCAAGTTCGTAGCGGACGGTGTGTTCCGCGCTGAGCTCAACGAGTTCTTTACCCGTGAGCTCTCCGAGGAGGGTTACTCCGGCTGTGATGTCCGTGTCACCCACGCTCGAACTGAGGTACCGATATTTCAGCTTTCCACTAGGATTCGGCTAATCCGGCATTGTAGATCATTATCCGCGCAACCCACACCCAGGAGGTCCTCGGCGAGAAGGGCCGCCGCATTCGTGAGCTTACTGCGCTCGTCCAAAAGCGTTTCAAGTTCCCGGAGAACTCTCTCGAGCTGTACGCCGAGAAAGTGCAGTATCGTGGTCTGTCTGCCGTCGCGCAGTGCGAGAGCTTGCGCTACAAGCTCCTCGGTGGCCTCGCCATCCGTCGGTGCGTGCTTGAATCGAATTGGGTGTGTTTAGCGTCTGATAGCCTCTTGCAGTGCGTGCTACGGTGTCCTCCGCTTCGTTATGGAGTCCGGCGCGAAGGGTTGCGAAGTCGTTGTTTCCGGCAAGCTTCGTGCTGCCCGTGCCAAATCAATGAAGTTCACCGACGGCTTCATGATCCACTCTGGTCAGCCCGCCCGCGACTTCGTCGACTACGCAGTCCGCCACGTCCTGCTCCGCCAGGGTGTCCTCGGTATCAAGGTCAAAATGTTAGTACTGGCGCGCGTTCTCGTGTTGTCTTCGATTATTGACACCCAACTACAGCATGAAGGGCTGGGATCCTGAGGGTGCCCTCGGTCCTCGCATGCCTCTGCCTGATGCCGTCCAAATCCTGGAACCCCCGATCGACAAGATCGTCTCGGAGCCATCGTCGGAGCAACGCGAACCCCTCATTCCCCAGGCTGCACCACCCGCGGCTGAAGAGCCTGCGTACCAGGCGGCCGACCCTGCGTTTGAGCAGCCCGCTGCCTACCAGGAGCAGCCTGCTGCATTCTGATTTATGTTTCCATGATGTCGCACTTGTCTCATTAGGTTCCAAAATTCATGTGATTCCATTGTATCTCACGAGACATGTCAATGCGGTGATCTCCCGCCTCGATACCGAGTGTGCGAAGTGAACTCCAGACAAGTTCATTGAAATATAAGTGAGTGTTCGTGTGAAGTCAACATCCATTCGACCCTACAATCTACAACCCTACGAAACGAGTACGCTCGAACACCTCAATAATCAATCAATAAATGAGCAAAGACATCAGGAATCAAAGTCTTTGTGTTACGCTACTGCCCGCGGCGTCCCCAGTTGGCAGAACGATCGTCATGCTGTGTTTCTGCCCCAACCAGCCCGAAGTCACCTTGATGTCCACAGCGGACAAAGTCTGGGAAGGGTCCGATACAGTGATCTCGTTGGACTTCATGTTGTAGATCAGAGCGACGTTGCCACTGGTCGAGATAGTGGCCGCCCCTTGAGACAGCGAGCGGAGAAGGTACACGCTGCCGCCCGCCTCATCCCAAAATACGGCGAAAATCGTGTCGCTGTCCGCGTCGTAGGCGGCCATCAAGTGAGCATCGTTGCGAATAAAACGGATGTCGCGAGCACTACGCTTTTTCTGGAAGGTTTCAAAGTCGGTGGCCGGAAATGCGAGGTACGATACCGGAGCCTGTATATTTTTGTGCTCCAACCAGGCAGCGTAAAGGTCTACGGTCGTCGGAGGCTGGGTCGAAGTTCCGATTTTGGACCAGTCGCCGGTTTTCTCGCCAACGGATAACGACAGTTCGGTAAACGCATTATCGAACTTGTATCCAACGTCACCGTGCCACAAGGTGGAGGCAAAGCTATGCGACGATTGCCCGGAAGAGGAGACGTGCTTGTCGTTAACATAGATATCCCCATCATGGCGTCGCTGGTCCAGCACGGACAGAACAGGAGCGCCGCTGCTTGAGCTAATGTTGGCGATCATGACATACTGAACGTCGTCGTCGAGGAAAAACCAGGCTTTCTGCCAGCTCAGCGCCTTCGTGAGCGGATTTGTGTATCGCATGGCGGCGGCGCCGACTTTGCCGTTGGAGACTCCACCGACAAAGTTTTCGATGCCTGAATAGCTAGCGTGGTCGCAGCTCAGCACGGTGTTGTTGGAATCAACAGTGATGCCAGGGATGAGGTTCCAGTCCCAAGCTGCTGCAATATCCTCGTACTCGTCGCCTTGCAGGTATGTGTACTGCGCTCCATCGGCTAAATGGAATCCCAGAGGCTAGAAACAGACATTATCAGCGTCAGTTTCTAATGGCGTGCAGTGGGGGCGTATCAAGACTCACGTTCTGAGAGTTTGTGCATTCAGTATTCTTTGTCCTCGAGGAGTACATCTTGAGGGTTGTGACGTACCCCTTGCCTCGCTGAACCTGAATCAAGGAGTTAGAAACGTCGCCGATATTGATAGTTTGGCGTGCCTATGCGCACCATATAGTCATTGCTATAGAAGATGCGGTTTCCATTCAAAGACCCTGCATTTGCGGTACTGCCTGGGCTAATCAACCTGTTGTAGACATCGATCATGGTGGATGATTGCCATAGTTGCCCTAGTTCTTGAATTTCCGTGAGGTTGAGATTGAGACTCCCGGTCGCTCTGAGAATAGAGGTTGGTGACAAGCCGAACATGTTAAATGAAAATACTTACTGAGCATCAGCGACTGGGAAAGAAATGAACCGCGGCAAGGCGCTCTGATGCAATTTAAGATCAATAGATTCGGAAAATATGGATAGTAGAACTTACCAAGTCCCAGTGTAGCACACCAGTCAACTTGTTGAGGACGATCATCCACTGGTCTCCGTCAATCAGCGTCTCGAAGGCTTCCCGGGAGTCCTGGTCCGCTGCAAACTGTGTTCCGCCAGCGTCGATCTCGAGTTCAAGAACGTCGTTTGAACTGGTTAAGGGAAGATGAGCATTCGGACTACGCCTCGCATTAAGACGCTTACTAGTCCTTGCCGTAGTTGCCATTATAGAGAAGACCGGAGTGCTGATCGAACGCACCATCCGATTGGATTCCATCGGTCGGCGGGCCATTGCGAGGCTCTACGACGACCTCATTGTGTATTCTACCGTATGCCTCGGTAATGAGCGTCAAGTTAGTCGTGAGCAAGGACAGGTCGATCCCAATCTTTGCCACGTCCAAGATATTGGCGCCAGAGAGATAACCCTTGTTTCCTTCGTAGAAGGTATCGTATGAGCGCGCTGTCATTGTTTTACAACTGCTCAGCTGGTCAGGCGTTAGGGAGGCATTGAAAAGAAGGCAGCTCTCTCCGACCAGGCGAGGGACCAAAATGACCTATGAGACGTCAGCAAGCGCCTGGAGGAAAGCAGATTTTTGCATGTGCTCACATTCGAGAACCAGTTGCTGTTCCATAAGCCGGGCGTACCACACGGACAACTGTCGCTGTTCCCTTTATCAAGGCATCCGGGAGCAGTGAAGTCACGGGCAAACCACCAAGACATGGCAGATGAAATCGCTTGTTCAAGGTCCGATTCGTTGACCCACTGTGCTGCGCCTTCTAACCCGCCATGCCATGCGGCTGACATAGTTACTGAAAGGATTCATGATGTGAACCTCTGGATCTCAAGGTACGGCTAATCACTACTTACATATCCGAATCCAATGCTCCGCGGCGGGCCAATTCGCGCGTTGGGCGTCGCAACCCGCTGTATAGTTAATTTCGGAGTCTGGCCATTTTCCATCGGAACCAATGGATGATAGCCTGTGAACATGAGAGTTCATATAATGCTCCTGATGACGGAAAATGGTAGAGACACGCACCAAGAGGAGATACTGGTGACACTAGTCGCGCTGACTGTGATAAATGACTCTCTTCTCTGCAAGACCGTGGCCATGTCTTCCAAAGCTTTGGGATCAATGGACGGAGTGGGAGCCGCCAAAGTTTGCGCGGAAGACGTTGACGAAGACACCGACGAAGACGGAACCGTGGAATGAGCACTCCTCGAAGTAGAGTTCAGTGACACGGATGTCGAAGCCAGTGTGGTCGCGGGGCATTCGATGTGAACGCTGAGCTGGTATGACTCGCAATGCCGGACGTGGAGGCCAATGAAGCCGATATCGAAGGTGGCTTTGCAATAGTTGGTGTCCCAACGGATAGAATGGATGAGAACGCTTGGAGACCAACAAGACTACTGGAGGTCGCGACAGTGGGATGGTCGAAGGCGTTGAACCGGGGAGCATTGTGGGGGCTAAAGCCACGAGAATGCGGGTATGAGTAGCCCACTGCAGAGAAGTACAGAAGCGAGGTCAGTAGTCGAGGGATAGACATGACCGAGTAAAAGAGTGTGAAGAAAATGAGTGGATGGTTCTGCGAAACACGGTGGGGCTTTTGAGGTAGGGTGGGCGTGGGCTGACCCTGCGTTGGCTGACCATGTTGGCTAACAGAGTGTTTGAATGGTCAGATGATTGTACAGGCGATTGAAGACTACGCATCGAGGTGACAGGACCTGATAGAACCGTCGGGTGACTCGGCAGCGTCAATGGCAAGGCAACTGACGACCTCATTTCCGAGCCCATGAGCATCAACAAGCGCCCATACATCTAAGATCCCGCCTTCCATGCAAGTCGGCCCGCCGCACCGCGTGACTTCGTCTGTATGTCCCAAAGAGACGCGTTTGTCTGTCACAAATTATAAGTACAGATCNTGGCATAAAGACGACGAGACGACTACGCAGCAAATGTCTACTGTTTTCAGACTGAGCTTAAGAGATTGAACGATTTGCTGCTCGCTGCTAACCCGCTACTTGGAAGCAGGACTGACACCGCATGGCTCGAGCCAGCTGTCCATCCCTCCGGAGCGACACCGGACACGAGATCAAACTCCAGGATCAAGACGTTCGACGTTTGTGTGGGTTCTGCCACAGTGACAAGCCACGTATCCATGNGAAGAATGATCACAGCCCTGCTATCGCACAGNAGAGTGAGCGAGGTGCGTCCTCCGTTGGATGGGATCGTGATACTNCCTCCACCCACGCCCCATGTCGTCTGCCTCAAAAGATGGTTGGTTGTATACCTGTTGCTGACACCCCAATCANTAGGATGCAGTAGATCCATACTGTAACCAATGTCAAAGCGCATGGCCTGGCCAGATACGAACGANAGAATATTGGAGACATGCCGAGCGAGCGTCAGAGGTTGCAGAATAAGTGATGGAATCNACGCTCACAATTTATGAAACATCCATGCTATACGCTGGTGAAGCGGCGNTATGAGATGTCCCTGCGCACATAGACGAGCTCGGGAGCTAATGCATGTGCCCGAGCAAATCTATTTCGCACATCGCTAACGCTATTGGATGAGAAAGACCAGTGCTGAAAGGAAATCTACGGCCAGACGATTCGCAGGGACNATGCTTCGGCACAGATGANCANTCGTTGCAGAAGCGTCTCACCTTGATATGGGCCAGTCGACAGTTCTCCGACTAACATATTACAAAACCANACAGCATAGTATCCGAGAGCAGAACANGGATACACGATAAAACCATCGAAGAGACCNATTGACATAGCNAATAACCTTTCTGCAGATGAGAAGCAGAATCATGTACAGCAAAAAAAAATCAGACGTACCACCAATACTGAAGACCTTCAACCAANGAGTAACTGAGAGATACTGCTTCCTACGANGCCANCAGATGGAAGAGTGAATGATAGCNCTTTGCTGCTACCAGATCCCCAACCTTGCGGAGCGGATCCTGAACCGAGAGTGAAAGTAACATTCAAACTACTGAGCGATTGCGTCGGATCAGCGACTGTGACATTCCACGCATCCATGCGAACGATGATGGCGGCATTGCCGCTTGATTTCACAGTGATCGGTGCAGCGCCAGAAATAGATGGTATCGCNGTCTGACCNCCNTTAGCTTCCCAGAACACGAACATGNCCACTTTATTAGCCACGTCGANCAGGGCAGATATAGACCCATCATTTCGAATGGTTTGTATCTGAGAAGCGGAGGANTTGGTCTGGAATGAAGCAGCGGTGGTCGCGGGATAGATGGTGTANTCGACGTCAGCACTGAGGTCATCATGGCTGAGCCAGGCGGCGAAGAGGTCAACAGTCGGTGGTGGCTGCTTCGACGTNCCAATGGCAGACCAATCACCAGTCCGATCGCCGANGTCGAGAGACAATGAGACNCCAGAATTGGATNTGTTGAATGTATATCCTACACTGTCGTGCCATAAGGACCCAACTGAGCTGAAGTTACCANTCTGACTGGCAACGCCATCGACCAGAATATCGCCGTTGTGTCGACGCTGATCGAGAACAGTAAAGANGGGGGCAGAAGTCGATGAACTGATGCGGGCAATCATGACGTGCTGTACGTCGTCGTCGAGGAAGAAGAATGTCTTGCGCCAGTTCAGAGTCTTGGTGGTAGGCGTCTCATAGCGCATCGCTGCAACACCGATGGCTCCATCTGAGGCACCGCCAACAAGTGNTTGAGTACCTGTTTTACGTGCTGAACTGCAGGTCAGAGGCGTTGCACCGTAATCCACAGTTGTGCCCGGGATGAGATTCCAGTCCCATGCGGCAAAGATATCCTCATATTCATTGCCCGAGATATACGTGTAGAGTGTTCCGTCGCTCAGATGGAAGCCAAATGNATTTTGGTTGGTCGTGCATTCAGTGTTCTGAGTGCGCTTTGAGAACATCTTCAGAGTGGTAATGTAGTTTGCACTCCGNTGGACCTGGATAGATTGCGATATCAGTTAGAGAATGTGGGATGCTGATGCCAGAACACGGACCATATAATCATTAGCATAGAACATACGATTTCCGGTTAAAGCACCGGCATTCGCAGTAGANGCGTCCAATGATAGGTCGTTGAATGCTTGCTGGAGGGAAGAAGAGCCCCATTCCTGGGCAAGGACTTGTAGTTGAGTGANATTCGTCTTCAGGTTCTCCGTCGCCCTGTAGCGCGTAGNAATGAGATNAGACAAATCAAATCAAACACAATANCNCAAGATACGGACTGGTTATCGGCTACAGGAAGACTGATAAAACGCCCTAGGACGCTCTATTATAGATGGNTCAACGAAGGAATGTCTNTCCAAGTAGTTGAGGTACTCACATAATCCCAATGTAACACACCCGTCACTGTGTTCTTGAAGACCATCCATAGGTTGCCGTCCCAAAGAACTTCGAAAGCNCTCCGTGATTCNTCAGAGGCTTGGAAACTGGTGCCACCAGCTTCAATCTCAAGATCGAANACGTCATTCGCACTGGANAAANNGTCAGTTTCCNGNAGCCNGGCANANGCNNAAGACCNACTANTCTTTGCCNTANTTTCCNTTGTACAGGATTCCNGAATGCTGGCCAAAACTGCCNTCGGCTCGGATTCCGTCCACCTTCACNCCGTTNTGGACNACGACTTCGTTGTGCACCCTGCCGAAGGCATCATCCAAGAGTGTCTCNTTCACGNTTAAAAGGCCCAGGTCGATCCCAATGCTGGCGATGTCCAGGGTGTTNGCACCAGTGATTGCGCTAACGCCGTTGATACCNGTCTCGAATGTGTTGTAGGCACGACCTGTCATGTGGGTACAGTTACTCAGCTCAGTAGGCAACAGAGTGTTGTTCAAGAGGAGACACGTCTCGCCGACGAAGGCAGGAATTAAGATGATCTGCAGAAAGCAATGAGAACGCTCGCTCGTTGTGAGATGTTGAATACAACTCACGTTAGAGAACCAGTTAGTATTCCAGAATCCTGGAGTTCCGCAAGGACATGATGCATCGCCGCCAGAGTCCAGACAAGAAGGGTCGGTGAAGTCATTCTCAAACCAGTAACCCATTGCCAGAGAAATCGCGCTGCGCAGCTCATCACTCTTCACCCACTGATCAGCGCCCTTCAAGCCTCCATTCCAAGCAGCAGCAAAAGTCGCTAAAACAGACGAAATGCGTTACGAAGTAAGACACGACGAAGATTACGGGTACGCACAAATTCGTTTCCAGTGCTGTTGCGCCGGCCAGCTTCCTGTTTGCGCGTCGCAACCCGTGGTGTAATCGACTTCAGAGTCTGGCCATTTCCCGTTGGACCCCAGCGACGAAAGCCTAGGTCACATTAGAGACCAGTCCCGGACTGGTATCGTATAACTCACCAGCTCGATATGTCGCTGGCGCTCGTCGTTTCCCCGACAATGGTAGACAATCGGCGCTGCGTCAACAGCTGAATGTCCTGCGATGGGGAGGCAGACGACACCAGGCGACCAGTGCCGGGCTTCTCAGTTGTCGAGTTCGCCGGCCGGGCGACACATAGAGAGGTCAATGCGAACGAGATGAGTACGGCTAAAAGTGAATTCCTGAGCATCATCCTCGAGGAGCTGTATGCAATGCTCACCTACCGCATCATCACGCTCGTATTTATACCTCCTCTGCCATCCGCCATGCTATAGTCTGCCATGGAGCAGCATATGCCATGCTGCCTCACGACCCTACGTGGCTGGAAGGAGGCCCTGCAGATGATCTTCCAAAATGGTTCCAAAGTGACACCGAAGGGTGCGTGGAAGAAGCCCGGCACCGTCATCTTATCGGCTGCAGTCGTGCACTTCGTTCTGCAGCACGCGTCTTGTGCACAGATTCGGCGAGCTCAAGCGTTTTGGGAACACAGAGATCCTGAAATATGCGACTCGTGTGGATAGGAAAAGGGATAGCGAGTGAACTTAACTGGCTGATTGGATGTGAGTAACATGGCGGTGCGGCTCAAGCGCGGAGACAAGCCGGCGACTTACGGGCAAGTCAGGCTGAGGCGCTCATGCTTGTTTTCCACAACATTCACTATGCAAACTCTCATATCTCGTCCACACAGTAGTCATTATTATGATCCCAAGGGTGATAGTCCTGAACGAGTCCTGAGCAGAGCTCGAACAGTATCGTCAATTACAACACATCTCATGAGGGAGTAATCTATGTCCATATGCTACAGTCGTGAGAAGGAGGCCGCCTCAGCACTTGAGCCAGCCAGATGTCCANGATGTCGAGAAGCAACGTCTATTTTCCGGCCGATGCGGCAACGTGGAGTTTTGCCAGAGAGCAGATGAGAGGCACAGCATAGAAGGCGTACGCAACATAGACCACTAGGAGACGATGGTGTCAAAGATAGACAAAATCTGAAAATGCAAAGCACCCACTGATAAATCCATTGCTGGTATTCGCGACGATCTGGGGACCATTCTCACCNGCTTCTGTGATAGCTCGGTTGAAGTCTTCAACNGCTTTGCCAAACCACATGCGGAGGACTAAGAAAGCAGTGAATCCTACCATCANNCAGANTGGTAAGNATNNANACGACANGCATNATAGAAANCAGCTCACCAATGATGAAACCCAAAAGGCCAATCCAAGCACAGAGGCGTTGAATCACCGGCCTATCAAGNGCCGCGGACATGCGCTCGCCCANCTTCCCGCGGAAGGANGTCATGGTAAAGAGGACAAAGAAAATTATGGAGAAGCCGAGNGANACTGCAATGAAAGCAGGNGTAGTTTGCGTCGGTGCGGTCAACAGATCGGGAGCACNCGCCGGNAGCGCGGACAGGTCTCNATATCNAGNATAAGTCGAGATNTAAATGAANAANTATTTGACANNACATACCGTATACCGGAGACAGNGTTGGCACAGTGCAGNTGACAGCNCCATCGTGGTTCGGCCGAGANCACGAGCCTATTGTCGGGTCAGAGGAATACACAAACGCACTTGAGNTATCAATCATACCGAGTGCACCCAAGAAGAGCGATGGACCATCGATGCTGTCCTTCGAGCCTGGATTGGTCAAGGATGAAGATGGNGACACCGCGAGCAACGAGACTTGGGTATGGAACATCAAGACGGGNGAAAGGAATGCGAATAACGCGAGCAGAATGGATGTCAGAGACAAGACGGGNGCTAGGTATAGCGTGATAGCTTTAGAAAGACCGGCAATCATGATGCTACAGTTGAAGAGATGAAGAGAAAAGATTCAATGAAGATGTAGAGGAGCGTTTGAAAGCGTGAACAAGAGCTCNTCGAGAGGAACAAGNNNCAACTGCCTGCAGTCGAGAAAAGACAGCGAGAAGATGGGGGGCTAAAGCTCGTTGACACCGCGAGAGGGCTTTATAAAGGCTGAGAGACATCGCTTGAGTAGANACGACACAGANAGAACAATAGGCCTCGAGGTGGACATGCAAGCAGTTATGGCAAAGTCCTTGGCTTTGTTCTGGATCCGGGTCGGCTGTGCTTCTGTGAACGANCGCATAGGTACAATCCTTGTCCGTCGCTTCCATANCTCAAGATGCGGATGGAAACGAGGGTGAATGTGAGANGAACAATGTAGTGAGAGTCNAAGAACANTTNAGCGTCGACGTCGTCGCGTTGGCGGTGATGTGGAAGAGATGGAAGTCCTCGGTTTGGTAAGACGCGCGCGGCANNNGCNCGCGTNNCGCANNA
>SFCI01000195.1:0-31012 GCA_004681135.1 Hericium alpestre | reverse complement strand
GCGCCGCGCACTCGCTGCCTCCGATGCGCGGCTGGGCGGGGCTGGGTGGGCGGGGTCGGGCTGTCCGCGGGCAGGATCCCGCTCGTCATGTCCTACGTNCCGCGGCTGCTGCCGCGGTACAGAGACTCAGTAACAATCGATGAAGAAAGCACAGAGTATCCCCTCTCGCCGTCCGTATATCGCAAGTGGCACCGCATGGTGTACCCCGGGAAGGTGAGCTCGTCAGCACACTAGCTATGCGCGATCGATCCAACGTGGTTGAATTTGCAGGTACACCCGAGCATCCGCCAGGCCGCGCGCGAGATCAAAAACTACAACAGCAGGGACCGGAAGGAGATCTATCGCATCGCGCGCATGCTCCCAGACGTGGTCGTCTTCCGCGACACGTTTGTCTGGACGCCTACTTATAGGGACATTTGGACTCGCTGGCTCGATACGAAGGGGCCGGACATTGCGATCGTGTTCGAATAGCCGGACTGGCGGCAGCTGAATCTGGACGCGAAATAGAAGTTCGTCTTGTGTATTATCCTGTTCATATGTCATCACTACTGTACATAGACTTCAATGTACTCCCAGATGCATCCACCATGTTGACGTCGCAGACAATGCTCCCGCACAGAATTGTGGGGTATTCGCTCCCTTGTAGTATGTACGCCTCTCCGGATGTGCGGATCTTCTGAAGAACATCCTCAGGCAGCGTCTTGAGCGTTTTGTCTCCCTCGCGACGCGTTGTCCTACTTTAGAGTTTGAAGGGCTACCGAACCTCAGGTCCTGAGACGAGTCTATGAGGTACGCATTCTCAGTCCAAGCATTCGGATGCCCAAAGCACAATACGAAGAGTTACAGACGACGTGTTGAACGCATATTACAGTAAAGTACAACATGCTGATATAAACGTACGTTGATGCATCATGTATAGTAACGGTGTTGAACCTTGACGCTCTTCACAATCCCGAGAACCTACATGCCGCCAGTGTACCGCCAACCCCACAGCGCACTCATGCCGCCGCCTCCACCACCTGCTTCTCCAGACCCAGGCTGCCCCTCTGGAGCCGGACAGAATACCCAGCTAGCTCCTCTTCCTCGAGACTGTGCAGGTTAATGTGGTCCTTCTGGATAATGCGCCGCGCGTTGATGTTCGAGAGCACGCGCTTTGTCTCTTCTTCCGCCTGGAGCATCTCCTCGGGGGTGGCATCAGGCAGCCGCTGCATCACGACCTGCTTCGCGATGTCGTCCAGCGCCGAGCGGGGCAGAACTGGCGCCTTGACGTCAAACGCGGAGTTCAACTGTTCGGCCTGCAGCGGCGTGCCCTTGATCCAGCCGACGCGGGCGTAGGCGAGGTAGGTGACGGGCGCGGCGAGGGCGGTGCGCAGGAAGGGGATATCCTGCTCGTGGAGCGTGGTCACGATGCCGGGTTCGCGGGTATTGGCGTGTAGTCCGAAACGGCCTGCACGCCCGGCGATTTGCTTGACTTGCGAGGTGGAAAGTGGGCGGTCACGGATGCCGTCGAATTTACCGAGCGCGTCGAAAACGACGCGACGGATCTTCCTATAAGAAGACAGTGAGAACGGGATGCAAAGGCAGAACCGGAGGTCTTACAGGTTGAGCCCCATTCCGATGGCGTCGCTGCCAACCAGCACGTCGTAGCCGCTGTCAGGATCGTTGAACAGCGCGGCCTGCTCGCTGCGGATCTCAGGGGGCAGCCGGCCATACACGAGCGCACAGCGCAATCCAGTCGTCTTCTCAATCTCCCTCTTGAGTGCAAAGATCCGCGACCGCGAGAACGCCACGACACAGTCACCCTTCTGGACCTGCGTAAGGTCGCTCTCCAGGCTGCGATCTGCGACACCGAGGGGCGAGAGGCGCTCGTAGCGGTTGACGACCAGCTCGTCGCCTGTCAACTCGAGGAGCGACTGCACGAGAGGCACGGCCGCCTCCTCGCCGCAGAGATGCAGCTCGTGGGCCGCGGCGCCGAGCACGGCGGACGTCCAGGCGAANCCGCGCTCCGAGTCGTCCAGCATCTGGATCTCGTCCACCACAAGCACATCGTACGGTTTGTCCAGAGTCAACATCTCGATGGTGCAGCTCATCAGCGCCCGTCAGGAGGCCGCATAAGCGCGGATCTCCGACCTTGCGGATGGCCTTATCATCGCGCGGGAGGGCGTCGAGCCCGCTGTCTTTTCTTCTTCGGGAGCGAGGGGAAGCTGCTCTGCGTCGATGCGTAGGGGGATNATTTGGCCCGTGCAGAGGCGCTCGTGGATCTCGTGTGCGAGCAGGCGCAGAGGCCCGCATAGGCGCCTCGCGCGCGCGGCGGCGAGAGGGCGCAGAGCGTTGTGCGTCTTGCCGCTGTTCGTGGGGCTGATGTGCATGATCACTTTCCGGCGGATGCGGCGCGCCATCGGGAAAAGCTCTGCAGGGTGCCAGAAGTCGAGCGCGGCGAACAGATTGCGGATGCGGAGCTTGGTGTTCTCGGGCGCGCTGGAATGGTGCGCAAACCAGAATAGGAAGGCTGTTGTGAGGGCATAGTCCATGCGTGGACATTGTTCGGCTAGATAGGTCCCGCGATATGCGAACAAGCTCGGCAGGCGTGTAGTCTTTGGGATTGAGCGCAGTGTCTTTGAGGATCCCCTCAGCAAACTCTAATAAAGCATCTGCGACGTGATTTGTTGACACTGCAAAGCGTCGAATACGAAAGAAGACTGGGATAAGTGGACCAGAGATCGTACAGTTGACGCAAAGTTGAAAGAACGTCTTCAGGCTAGACCGTGCGAGGGGTTAAATTCAGGTGCTTTATTTGGATTGTGTACCCATTGGAAAGATGAGGGCTCACAGCGTCCTGACTCTGATCCTAGTGTCGCATAATTTCGGACGAGATGAGCGGAGCAGATGGAACGAAAGCGGCAGAAAGTTATGCGCAAAAGAGCTGATTGCATGAGCAGACTGCTCGAATGGAATGTCTTTCAGTCTTGTGTCACGGTCTCACAAGTATCGGACTCACTGTTGCCGCTTCAAACTCTGCACTTTCCTACGGATTTAGCCATTGCAACGAACCTTCCTCGGCCAGTCGTCAGTCGTGATATCTCGTCTCAACAGCGATGCCGAACTCGATACCAAACCTGCAAGCAAGTATCAAGAAGAGAGGCGCAAGGGAATGTCCGTACTGTAACACGCAAATAACTCGCGTTATTTGCCCTTGTTTCTTGAATCACTGATCAGCTCCGATTCGACAGATCTGTACAACTCCAGCGTACGCATGACGAAAAAAAAGGCTACAATAAAGTTAGATCCTCGAAGGACCCTCCTTGATATGACTGGTCACACAGAGAATGTACCGGTGTTGGCTCAATTGGGAGTTCTAGTGTAGATCCGCACCGAAGTAGATGAACAGCATCGCGGAATCATGCAGGTCCCGGCGCCGAAATAAAAACATCATCGTGAAAACAAAGCCGCACAGCAAAGATATGTACCATGTGTTATCCCTCGCCATGCGGTGACCCGGGATGCAGAGTGATGGAAGAACAGCAAACCGAACAAAAATCGACCATCACGGTGCGGCGGCGTAACGGGAGCGAGCGATCTCCAGCAAATAAAAACTAATCAAAAGACATCATCACAGCGCTGCCCACCAAAACAATAACCAAATGGAACGGCAGACGCCTTCGGTCGATAGTCAACCGGAGCCAGTATCCAAGCCCCGCGCCCTGCCCGTGCCCCTACGATTGTGATTGCGATCCTTGTTCGCCCTCAACCGAATCGCGCAGCCACGCATCAAAATCGACATCGCGCTCCAGCAGTTCCGTGACGCGATCAACGTTCCCCTCCACGTCAAACTGCGAATCGTACCCCATGCCGAGATACCCGCTGCTCGCAGGCTGCGGGCCCGCGCGGCATCGCCGCGGGCGCCGGCTGTGTCGACGTGAAGGGGGGTGCGAATGCCCCTGGATTGCGCGAGAAATCGGCGCTGAAAAGCGGTGGCCCGGGCGACGATCCAGATGGGGGCGATGGGGCTTCGCGTTGGCTGCACCTGCCGGCGGCTTGGATTTCTCGGGCGTAATGACCAGCTGACTCGCGGGACGGGAGAGCGGGCGTGTGTGCTGCTTGCTGCGCTTGGACGTCGCGAGCAGCTGGGTCAGGGTGGGCGCCGCACGGTGGCCGGGAGTGCTAGACATAGGCGCAGGGGGACCGTTGGTCGTGCCTCGCACAGCAGAGTCGGACGCATTGAGTGTCGGGGAACGTGGGGGCGTCGTCGGTGGGGAACCCAGTGGAGGGGGGTCCGCTGTGACGGAGTCGAGACGTTTCCGCTTCGACGGCGGCAAGGCTGGATCTGTGGGCGATGTCCGAGATGAGGACATCTGTGCGTCAGGCGGTGCGTTAGCTCGCGGGCGTTTCTCACCGCTACGCGATGCGGTGACGGGGCTGGGGGATGATGAGATGTCGATGACACTGCTAGCAGCGGCAGTGGTATGATGTGTATGGGGGTGGGGGTGGGAATGGGAATGCGTGCGCCCGTGGGCTTGCTGCGGCGTGGTGTCCAGGCGTGATACGGGCGATGTGAGAGGGGACGGGATGTCGAAGACACTGATAATGGGGATCGGTGGGGGCTTCGTCTTGGGGATTGCGGGGGGCGGGGTGGAAGTGCGCAACTCAGAGGGGAACGATGGCGGAAAGAACGTCTGCGGGAGTATCGGATCCTGGATAAGGATGGGAAATCGGGGTGGATCTCTCTGACAGGACCTACCTCGGACACTTCATCAATCCGTTGGAGTGCAGCAGCGTCTGGTTCAGGTGGAGGAGGGGACGCTGACGAAACAGCTCTGGTAGCAACCGTTGGCTTTTCGAGCGGGGGAGGCGTGCGTACTTGCGGAATTGCCCAAACAGGTGGAGGGCCATCCTCGGTTTCATGACCATCGGCGGGTCTATCCGTTGCCTTGTCATCGCGAAAAAATCGAGATGTCGACGGGAGCTGATGTGAAGCGACTGATGGCTTCCGTTTTTTCAAGAGCGAGGCGCTGATATTGAGGCGTTTGACAACTACGTACCCCAATGGTGACTGCTGCTTGGGATCGTGGACAGATCCATCTTTTGATTTGCGCTGGAAACCATCTTGGATCTGCGAATCGGAGCTGTGTACGCTAGTTTGTGTTCCATTCTGCAAGACAGGCTCCGCAACGACTTCCGCCTGCCATTGCTCGACTTTCTTGATAGCGTCAGCCCGGCGACCACGCGAAGAGGGTCCTGCTTCAGCTGCAGGAGCATGGGCCTCGGCCTCCGTGGGCGGCACAATACTTTGGGCACTCCATTTCACTACCTGGGCCTTCTCCCACTCGAACCACTGCTCGTCCGTATCGGCGATAAACCAGTCTCTGCCTTCTGCCGGCGGATCGTAGTGGCCGCGGCTGCCTACGCCCTGCCATCTTCCGCGCGTGCACCCCATCTGCACTAAGCTCGAGATGTGGGCCCACTTGCCGCTTGTCGGTTCGCCGCGTGCGACCGACACGGCGCGTCGGATTTGGGTCCTCCGCTCCTGTACGCCATCTTCATCGACAACATACGAAGGAGATGGGGGCCGCAGCTCAGATGGAAGGGCAGCAAGTGCAAGATGCCATTGTGACAGCCGGGCGCCGTAGGATGACGGGCTGAGCGCGCGCGCCTCTCCGGATGATGAAGACCCGGACGAAGAAGCAGAGAGGGGCCGCACAGGTGGAGGTACCCGCGTCGCGGGAAAGACGGGTGTGTACAGCGACATCGGGGCGAATCAGCTGGCGAGGACGCGAAGGTGTGGTGTTGTTGGGGACGCGAACCTTCTGACGGCTGTGTCCGGGCCTGATTTAGAGTATATGGCCTGAACACCGGCGAACGATAGCAGCCGGAAATTTGAGTTGCGGCGGTTGGTTTTGCACAAGGAGGTTTCGAATGCGCTGCCTCGCGAAGAACAATAGACTGGGGGTTCTGTCGTTTGGTACGGCGCAGACGTACGACGAGAACGACGAGCAGGAGGACGACACCGAACAATGCTGACTCAGCTAAGTGCCTCGAACCGAGCGCGTCAAAGGACTCGGTTCGGAGTCAATTCGGTTCGTGCTGTCCCCTCCATGCAGTCACCACAGACATGTCCTTGTCATCAGAGCCCCACGCGAAGAGCACGCGGTAAGTATGTCAAATAAACTTTGTCGTTTGATGCAGGCGCGGGACCGAGGAAGATTGTATTTTCTCACTGACAGCGGAAGAAACAACAACCAAGGAAATGCGCGCCCGTATCCGCTGTCAGAGGCAAATGAACGGGCAGGACATTGCATGCCACATGAACATTTCGATTCAAACAAATAGATCTTGAGCAGATCCTGCTATTACTGTCTTGATCGGCAGAAGGATGGTAAAATACTTTTTCGTAATCTACGTACGACGGAACTGTAGGGAGAACGTTGAATGCACAAATGGGCGAACTCTATGCGAATGATACTGTCTTCTTCTTCCGTGTGGGACTCGGATCCTTCGAAATGGGTTGATGCCGCTCCTCGCTATTAGAAGTCTGCTCTCTTCGTTTCGATTCCTTCTTCAATTTAGCTTTTTCCTTCTTCAGCTTCGCATTCTGAGCAACGATCATGGCCTTCGCGTGTTTCTGAAACACAGTCGGACCAGACGTAAGCAATGCAATGCGACTCAACTGAGATGTCTTCGCGATGTATCTAGAATACAGGGACTGGCGGACTCACCAACTTGTTCCCGTTCCTCTTCGACTCGGAGGCATGGTGCGGCCGCTGTGATGACGATCCCGTCTGACCCGCATGGAACGGCAAAAACGATGTGCATCAGTTCCGCGATGCAAACGTGAAACGCGCAGGCAAGACACACGAATCACCTGTGAGTGTTGGCTTCTTTCCACCTTCAGCCGAGACTTGTCCTCTTGCGCTTCTGCTATGGACGTTGCCAGCTCCAACACGGCATCCTGCAGAGACGTCATTGACGAACATTGATGAATAAGTTGATATCCCGTGGCGATCGCCAACGGAGACGACCGCAAAAATGTTGTGTTTCGTGTTCAGCTCACCTTAGACTCGACATATTTCGTGCGTTCGCGCGCACGCTCCGTGGGCCGCTTGCGAGGGACCGGTGGAATAGCGGGTTGTGGCATGCTAAAGCTAGCACTGGCACGGCCGCGCCGCGCACGATTATATAGAAAAGGTAATTCTGAGCTTGTACCCTTGTACGTATGCCTAATGCAAGGATCCGGACATCAGCCAGGAGTGAGAATGCCTAGAACATACGATGCGCACAGGTGAATACAACAGCTGTTGGTATCAGCACAAGGCAGTGATGGACGGTTGGCAGGATGTGGCGGCGCGCACAAAGGGTGATGGGCGCTTAACAACGTCGCCAACTTGCTCCCGACCATTTTGGGACATCGCTTTCTTTGATGTTGGCGACAATCGTCTCCACGTCCTCCGCAAAATTCCTTTAAAGGAGAATCACTGCCCCCTGAAACGGCGACGCCGCTGTTACAGCACACTACCTCTAGGAACATGGTTCTACCCACATCGACACCAACATATACCGACATCCAGCATCGTTTTATCTTAAGCGCCGTGTCATGGGCGCAATCTAGGATTCGCGGGTTCCAAGATCTTGAAGCGCGTGTACCTAATATGAACTGAAGCCAAGTCCTCGGCAAGCCTCCCTATTCTCCTCGGAAGCAGGCAATGAAGCTTGGCTCGCACGGAATCATATCCGAGTGAAGCTGGGTCCGACTGTATTATGTGGATGGCGGGCCAGCACTAACATTCGGCCTGGGACTATCCAATTACTTTTGTACGCAAGGTGTGGGTCCAAAATTCCTTGCGTCGCTTGGACACAACACCCATCAGGCAAGGCAGCATGTCTAAATGACACTCCATTCAAATCGAAGCGCGATATCCGAGTTTTACAAGGTTCAGGATTACCAGCGAACACGTGAGTTGGTTTGACATCATCTTTCTGTGGTTGTTTCCGCGCGTATCTGGATGCAGCCCCGTTGCGCGGTGCAAGCATCATTCCACCTTCAGCTCGGGGCTTCTTCCTGGGGATGCTATACAGTGTGATGCAGGCCGACAACAATCCTCCATGTATAAAAGCCTGGAGGAATTTGCCCTCCAGGATCATCACATCGTCCCTTCCATTCGAGCCTGCAAAGAAAAGGACGATCTCGGCTTCACACTTCGTATTTTCACCACTATCCCTGCTCTCCCCACGAGCTCTTGTCCACCATCTTCGCTAAAATGTGCCACGTCCGTCGGTGAGTCTTGATCCCGCCGTCGCCGTATCCATTCGCTCATGCCCCGCGAAAAGCGTCAACAACGTCTACACGCACTGCGGCCACTCTGTGCCACTGGTCAGTCGCGCTCGTGCATCCGCCCGTAAAGCGCATCTCGGTGTACTGATGTCTTTGATTCGAAACGGAATAGCCCGAGCAGCTCGTGAGTCCTTTGATCTCTGCGAGCGATGGCAGAGAAGTGACGACAATCACAGCTCGTGTGCCAGAACCCGCACTGCAAGTTTAGCCCGGCGCACCCGCCTTCCTGCCAGCCCCCGGCCTGCACCCAAACGTGCTGGCAGTAGTGCGTATCCCTCGAATACTCCGCGGCGATGCGCAACTAATTTTTCCCCTTCCGGCTCTCCGTCGTCCGCGCGCCTCCGCCACCAACTCCTATTTGACACGTCCAGCAAGCAATTCCCGGAGCAGTATGGTACGTCGCCAGGCGCACTGGGTTTCTCCGCACTCTCTGACGTTTGCCCATACAGCTCCGAACATCGCCAGCAAGTGCCCGAGCTGCGCGCGCAGGGGCTGAGAGATAAGCTGCCTCTCACTTCGCTGCCACGCGCCCCATAGCTTCTCCAGGACTGTACTATCCACGATCACACTCTAGTGTACCATATGTCTTCGCCATATTTTCTTGTTGCCTGCGCACCGCGCCTTAATCTATTTATTGTATCCCGGGCGAAACTCCATATTGTGTGCCTCTTACTTGAAGCGCATCGCCCGACGCGAACGACACTGACAGGGCGGAGGGCCCGGGTGCAACGCGTGGAATTTATGCCTTCTGTCGTCGCTGGTCCATATCATACAGTATCATGCATACTAGCATGACGGGCCCCGCAACACGACATCGGCGGATATGCAGTGGGTTATGGTGGACGTGGGAGGTGTATCATGGGTAGATCCGAGAAACGACGGCTTTCCCACATAGGGAGGACGTTCTTCCTTCGGAGCGGTGTAGCTTAACAGACGTTGCGATACAGGATGGCAGGTCAGGCAGACGAGGAACGACCTATTAGGCCTCGGATCGGAATAGATGTGGGAATTCAAATGCCAGACTGGTGTATATCGTGCGCCCGTGTGCCTGCCGCGGACCCAGCATTATTGACGGTGCGGGGATAGATGAAATGCACGTGGGGCTGAACGAAGGCAAAGTGACCACTGGCAGGCGGGATGCAAACGGTTTAACCCAGGAACGCAAACGCTATCTAGCGAGTGTGAGCGTAGAGTTCGCAGCGCGTCCTAACCCAAGATGTGCTGCACGTGCGGGGAGGGAGGTCATGCACGCAGAAGTGATTTCGCCTGGATTCTGTAAAGTTTGGGTGACAACATGCATGGAACTCGTAGACAATTCAGCACTGTGTCTGGTGATCTCCGATATCGGGGCAGATAACATCAAGCGTATGATGTCGAGCCTTTGGATTCGCGGGAGTATAGACAGCAAGAAAATTGCGCCGCGACAGCTCCTTCCGTTCGTGACTGTGGGCAACTAGACACAGTGCACAGTAAAGTCGGCTTTGCCGCGGAATGGCAGGCGGACCGAGATCTGGCGACAATCTTTCGCGGCATCGAAATGGAGATGAGCATTAAATGATGCTGGAAATGAAGCGCATCAAAATGATAGCAAATGATGTTTTTACGACATTGACATTTTCTTTACTGCACAGGGCATGGCGCGTGACGTTGCAGTGACATAGGGTAGAATTGAACTTGAAACTCGCCACGGTCAGCCCGCGGCAGAAGGTATTGAAATGTCTCCACATAAACCAGGAGAAGGGAAGACCAGCGGATTCGGATAGCGGCTACTTGAAAGCCGGGGCATATTATCCACCGTAAGCATGGCCCGACGTTAGGATATGGTGGAAGTTCTCGGTTCCACCAAAACATCGCCACGGCGATCAGTGGTGGCAGATCTGCCGTTGAAGTTTGTGAGTGATCGCGTTGCTGTGGGACGCACCTTCGTTGCCGGAGCGTCTAGTCGCAAGTTCCGCAAAATTGACGACATATTTTTTTCATGGCTTCTGGAGAAAGGGCGGTGACAACTTTGCAGCAGAGCAATGTTGCGCGCCGGGGCGATTCGAAGGCGAACCCGGAACCGGTTCGATTGAGCACGCGAGCACGTGAGTCGTGCCAGAGGGGAATTGGCGGTCCGGCGCGCCACTAGCAGTGCCTTTGTTCCACAACGCTCAGCCGCCCGAGACCGTTCGCCCTGTTCTTTCCCTTCTCATTCCAAGGTTGAGCAGCCAGCGAAGGCTCTTAGGCCAGTTTCTTGCAGATTTCTGCAGGCTGTCGATCTTTTTCTTGACTCAAGTCTTTCTCTTATGCCGACGACACGAGGCGGGGATCGTGATCCACTGCTGCAAGGCCAGGTTCACGAATATGCAGGCACACAAGCAGAAGACGGCAAGGATCATGCCCGTCGTCTAGGGCCTTTAGAGCTTTCTCGGTCCACGCGAACTGGCATCCTGGCGGGCATTTGGTGTGCCAACTTTCTATCCGTGCGTAATCACGCTTTGTCAACCGTACTTGGCGCAGCTCAATAAAAGTCAATTGGGTTTCTAGTCTTTGAACAGTGAGTGCAATGCTGCAGTCTCGAGTGCATAATTTGTAAATTATCACTCATTTGAATTTGACGTTATATAGCAACTCTCGTCGCTACCTGTACGTGCCAGTGTCGTAACTAAATTCAACCTTGAATTAATCCAGGTTTCGTCGTTCTCGTCAGTGTTGCCATCAATATCTTCCGAATTCCAGAAATCCAACCAGGCCAGTTGGCTCGGAACTGCGTACATCGCTTATCTGTTCGACGAGATCCGACCGTGTAGTTAATTTTTACTTTTTTAGCTATCTGCTTGCGACATGCACATTTACCCCGCTTTACGGGCGGCTGTGCACTGTTATGGGGCGTCGAGGTGCTAACCAAACGGCCGTGTTCTTCGCCGGCCTTGGGGTTTTGTGCTGTGGCCTATCAGGTAACATGGAGACTCTGATAGCAGCCAGATTCGTACGTCTGAGATATTCCTAGGTCATTTTACCGGGAAGTTCATTCGCATCTAGTTAGGCGGTCTTGGAGGCGGTGGAATCTTCACGACTTCATCGTAGGTTTGAATTGCTTGGCCAAGTCAAGCCGAATACTCATTTCTTCTACTGTCAGGATTATCACCAGTGATATGTATAGTATGCGCGTGAGTGTCTTTTTACGGACTTATACTTTCGCTTACGGTTTTATAGTCCCGCGGACTTACGCAAGGCGTCGCCAGCGTCTTCAACGGAGTATGTAATTTGTAGATGAGCTCGCGGCAAATGCTAACGACCAGCAGCTTGGAATGGGACTCGGCGGTCCCCTTGGCGGCCTTATCAATGACTGGTAAGCTACCGTCATCATTATTCTGGCCTATGTCTGACAATCGGCACCAGGTTGGGCTGGCGCTGGGCGTTCCTGTTGCAGATGCCGTTATTTGTACTGTCTTTCTTTTTGACTTCCGTGAACCTGCACTATGTAACGCCCGTAAGGATGCCCAGTTTCACGTCTCATTGATCGCAGGTTTGCTCATGGAGACGTCGATCACAGGGCAAATCGAAGAGCACCATTGAAGTGCTGAAGAGGATTGATTATGGTGGCAGCGCCACGCTTATGGGAGCAGTCAGTGCATGCATGCCATTCAGATTGTCCCACTAATTTTAATTTCCAATGTCCTAGGTTCTGTCATTCCTCATATTTCTGAGTACCCATTACAACGAGGAACACACGGTATGACATGCTTATCAAGTAATTGATTGTGTCATACTGAAGCATCTCGTCCAGTGGGAGGAAGCGACTGTCTACGTTCCCCTTGCCTTGTCCATAGTCTTTTTCATTGCCTTCGTAGTCTTCGAGCTTTGTTTGGCACCAGAACCGATGCTGGCTCCATTTTTGCTGAAGCAAAAGATACCTGTCCTTGTCGGCATCAGCAACTTCCTCGTCGCCAACTGTAACTTCGCCGTCATGTACTTCTTCCCGATGTGGTTCCAGACCGTGACGCTGAGCAGCGCATCCATGGCCGGTGCTTACCCCGTTTCACGACAATCTCAATCCATCGGCGCTGATTTTGCCACGCAATGTTTCAGGGTTGCACCTGCTTCCGAACAGCATTTCCATGTCGATTGGCTCGATGTTCGCCGGGTACGTGATGCTGATGTCTGCGCGTTCGTCGCTTTGCTGCGTTACTGATCTTAGCGGCGATGATAGTTGGATGATGCATCGCACCGGAAAGTACAAGATGATAAACCTAAGCTTCGGTTTCTTCCCATTCATCGCCGCCATTTTGATCATGCAGATGCGCGAAGATTCGCCCCCCATACAGCAGTGGCTTAGCATCGTATGTTGATGGTCTTCTCTGCCTATCAATATAGCATCTGAGGGTTGTTTCAGATCCCCCTAGGATTTGGAAATGCGGTGGTGCTGCAGACCATGCTCAGTACGTGCAGTTGCTGATGCTCAGAAAATACGTCACTCATGTTTAGCATTTTCTGTGTAGTTGCACTGCTCGCGCATCTGCCAGGTAAAACGTGATTCCCATCTGGGTTGCGGTCACTGCATCATTGACTTTCCATATGGTTAGAACATTCGATGGCCGTTGGAACAGGATTCGGCCAGCTGTTCCGTGGTGTGGGTACGTAGGGCTTTGCGGCCGGGCATCAGCAGGAGTCTAACTACGTTTGTAGGCCAGGTCTTTGGTGTTGGCGTCTCATCAGCCATCTTCCAATACAGACTCGACGCCGAACTCACTAAACGGATCTCGGGTCCTAACGCAGCCGAGGTAAGTCCGCTGTAGCGTATACCCATCAGCGACGCTGAGATTTCCGCGTCCAGATGATCAGGAATATCCGACACTCAGCGAAACTCGTTGCTATTCTCCCTCCTGATCTCCAGAGCGCAGCACGCGAATCATACGCAACCGCCTTGAACGCCGTTTTCACTGTCGCGGCGGCGTCCACGTTGCTGGCTTACGTCGTCCGTCTACCGGTGCGTCCTTCAAGGCTGTCGAAACACGCCGCCTTCGCAGCTGATGAATTTATTACCTTAGATACCCGAGAAAGCCCTCGAGCATACCCGCCACGGTCCACCCAGTCGTCAGCCGACGATTGAAGCACTCGAGGCAGCGCCACCTCCGTCTGAGCCGAGCTCAGTTCCGGAAAGTCCGTTTGAAAGCGACGACGAGGACATTACCACGAGCGATGCTACGCTTCCCATATTTGTGAGGGCCCCACGGAGGCTGTCGACGTATGAATCCTCCCTCGGCGGGATGGATCTAGAAAGCGATACCATTGGAGGCTCTGCAAGAGGATACTAGTATATACCTGCATAGATTTACCCATGGTGCTGCCATATGTCTCCATAGTATGACTTATTTATGATTCAATGCATTCGACTTTCTTGTTTCGTTACAATACATCGCATGCCGCCACAAGTACGAGTTCTGGCTACATTTCAGCACATTTCAGCTGTCAATCACGCCCGCTGCTGTCCCATGAGGGTCGCAGACCGTATGGGCGTTGTTCCAATCCTGTTTGCGGCTAGAAATATGCCTGGAAGTCGTGCGGGGTCCGTCAGAGGAGCTCTAGACTACAAGGCAGTACTGCTCACCGCAGCGTTAGGCGGGCTTGCCGTTCCTCCGAGCCTAGAAGCGTCGTCAGCGATATCTGAACCCAATCTCAAGCCCCGCAGTACGTACACGTTGAGCGGCCAGGAAGAGAAGAAGAACGTGTATCGACCAGTCTCCGCTGAGATCTTGGACAGTGCCTCGAGGTCGAAGAACTCGCCTTCGGAATCGGCATCAGATCGCACGAGGAAGCGCTTCCTAGGAATGAATGGAACCATTACCTATCGGCATGCCCCACAGCCTGACAATGCAGCAGTTCAGTAAGGTTCTGCCCCACAAGCGAGTCCTGGAACGACATACCCCAGAAGTGTCTAGAAGCGTTGCTGCGTCAGAGTTTGGTTTATTAAAGAAGGCGCGGGACTTACACAATGCATATGATGATGGCCTTCTGCCGGCGGCCAGCGCTACGCATGGATCAATCGGGCGGATCGCAAGAGACTACAACGAAGAGTACCTCCAACGCGGGTTGGTCCGACGCGGCGCTGCGAAGTGGTTGTCCCTTCGTTCTTTGTCAGACGCGAAACTCACAGTATGTGCAATTATTGCAGTTATTAGTAGGACGTACCACAAGAAGCGTTTCATCGCCTCCGATTGCTCTATCCCAGCACTGCAAGCCTTCCGTATTAACATAGCAAATATCCCGAAATACACCACGAACTCACAACGTCTCTGGCTTCTCCCGCAGACTATCCCTCTCAGCCTGCCCAGCCGTGTAAAACTTCTGGATGAATCCTGCCCTTATAAGCAGAATATCGCCGCGTCTGAACGTGACGCCTTCGGCGCGGGCACAGTCGAGCAGCTCGCCGACAGAAATGCTGTGGGACGTCCACGGATCGTACGGCAGCACGCCGCCGGACTTCGTATAGTAGTGCACCAAGTCGAGGAAGACACCGCGGCCGCAGATGCCGTGCTGCGCCCAGTCTGAAATGCCCCGTTCAGAGAGCAGAGTGGACTGACAGAGAGGGACTGACTGTGGATGCCTAGTTTGATGAGGTTCGGATCGACGTTGTTTGGGTCTGGGAACGAAAATTCGCCAACGGGGAGGGATTCGACAGGTATGCTGCCAAATCATGCAAAGGTCGGTCTTCCGGCGGCTGTATGCTCAAAATTGCCATGACTCACCCTTTGTAGAGCACGTTGTAGTCCTCCACCGGGAAGTGCTTCAATCCGTCCCATTGAGTCCCGGATTGCGTATTCTGCATGATTTCAGCCTGACATGCTATAATTNATAGGTAAAGCCTCCTACAATGTGGATTTCATCGTCTCTATGCCCGCCGGCCGTGATGATGGATTTGTGCTGTGGGGGCTTCCGGCTGAACGCAGGCTACAACCCATGGCCTCAAGCTCCAATTCCGTTTCCAGACAATGCAGCACGCATACCTTATCAGGAAACTGTAATGGCCTGCGCAAACACTAAGCCGCATATTCCAAGATGCCCCAGGGGACAAAACCCGACGTACCAGTTCAGCGAGACCGCTCGGCCAGTCCTTCGGAGTATGATCAGTCACGTCTGGCCGCATCGCACATCTCAAACGCACTTGATTTCTTCTTGTGCGGCGCGCCGTACAACGTCGTCCGTAAGCAAGTTGATCGTTCCCAGCTGGTCGTCCTCGCCCCACACCGTCCAAGCACACCCAGTATACTCGTTGAAGTGCGGCAGCTCGTCGAAAGACGGCAGCGGCTTTTCCCCTTTATCCGCGGACAGGTGTGCAGCAAGTGTCTGAAGAGCGGAAGCCATGCCAGTAGTGAGCTGATCGACGGACACCGCGATCGTCCAGACCGGACTCCTTATAACATCACCAAGACGACTCGGCGACCAGCTGATGCGCGCACGCGACTAGGGAGCAATATTTGTGACGTACCTCTCAGGGATTTTGCTGCAACATCTTCCCTCCGGAACTAAACTAGTTAGGATGGAAATCGATATAAGGCACGCCGAGATGACAGACACGGCCGAAGCCCGACAACATTGCCATGGCCTGAATGCCTGTGAAATTGAACGATCTGTGGCCAGAATACAGCAACCCTGTGAGAAATACTAAGGGCATCTAATATACAATGACGTGCGAGTCTCTCAACGTTATGGGAGAACCGACGGCAGCTCTTCACCCTCTGATAAATGGATGCACTAGCGCCTCCTTGGGCGTAATGCGCCTGGCCGAATCCAACGCCAAGCACTTATCCAAGAGGTCGACAAACGACATGAGCAGCTTCCTCTCGTCGTCCTTGAGCTGCACCGAAGCAGACGGCATAAGTCGCTGTCTGAGGTCGCGCGCGGGCTTGGCGACGTGAATCGTGCGCATGACGTCCTGCAGCAATAGATGTCAGTCTATAAACCGAGAGCGCAGGAAGTGCCCACTCACGCCTCCCGTCACGCGGTCCTTCTCTACGCTCTGGAAGCCGCCCATGTCATCGAAGTAGACGTCGCCAAATTTGGCCTTCTTGATCATCTTGGAATTGAAGCGACCCTTGAGGTCCATCATGAGATGGAGCATCTGGTTGTTTGACCGGCCCGGGAAGAGGATCTTGCCCGTGTACAGTTCATAGAGGGTGCAGCCAATGGACCAGATGTCCAAAGCGGGATCGTACGGAATGCCGAGGACTATTTCGGATGGTGTCAATTCCCATGATACAATCGTTGACACAAAGTGGAACTTACTAATCTCAGGCGCACGATAGAACCTGCTCACGAGGTATGGCGTGATTTCGTTTTCTGACGCATCGGATGCAGAGCCTAAATCGCAAAGCTTGATCAAAGTCTTTTGCTCGTTGACCTGTACACGGTCGGAAATATATAAGCGCTGAAATGATGCATTCATCGACACATTACGAACCAAAATGTTATCTGGCTTGATGTCTGCATGCATTACATTGCACTTTTTGAGCAGACTCAAGGCGAGGAACAGCTGATGTGCGTATGCACGAACAGCTCGGATATTCAAGCCAACATCTTTCCCAAAGCGTTTGACAACATCACGCAGATTCATGCTGGATGTCAGATAAAATTTAGCGACGACTCCGCGACTATCGGTAGCGCCAACTTACCTCAGAGATTCAAACACAAGGCACAAATGACCGCGATGTTCGAAGGTCCTTTCTAATCTGACGATATGTTTCTTGTCCTCCGGATCGGCCTGCTTGAGCTTGTCGAGGATCTGAACCTCTTTCAGGCCTGCCTTATGCCTAAATCTGCCATCGGTATCAATCATACCCAGCATAAAAGACAGACTGACATAGACTCTTGACTTCGAATGATCTTGATCGCTACTTCTCTGCCTATCTCACCCGGGTCGCCTTGTAGGACGCGAGCGCGAACAACGTTCGCAAACATGCCTTTGCCAAGCGAAGAGAAGACTTGATAATTTCCGCCGTCAAGCTGCTCACCAAGGATAATTTGGTAATAGCCTTCCGAATCTGATGCGGAATCCAACATAGTAGTGATAAGAGCGGGAGCGGCCGGCTTCTGAAATGAAGCATTAATTACCAGAAAAATCTGCCTGGAGCATGATGTGACATACCACGACCTTCTTGACCTTCTTGACCTTCTTCTTCTTTACGCTTGTCACCAATGCGAACATGTCTTCAAGCTCTTCTTCTTCCTCCTCTTCCTCGATTGTCTCGACGTCACGAGCAGGCTCGCCATTGCCACGGACTCGCCTCTCTTCATCCTCGCGGCGATCTAGACTAGGATCATAATCAGCCGCAGAAATCTGCTCATGGCCGCCATCACGCCGCTCCTCAGCCTGCGCCACGGCCTGCGTCTCTTCCTCCTCGGCCTGCTTCGTGAGGTCAAAGACAGCCGGCGTCGGCGACGCAGACGGCGACACCGCCCGTGCTGTAAAGCAAGCACGACTCAGCTCGAGAATAACGAGGAGTAGACTGAGACTGACGAGTTGCCTGTGCAGTGCGCTCTGCCGATTCNACGTCAGGCGACGCAGCCGCACCACGCGGCGTGCCAAGTATACTCTGAGATTGAGATATGGAATTAGAAACTGAAAGAGGAGTTTGAGGCGGCTGGACCGCACTGCTAGGTCCCGGACTAGGACTGGCTCCGGTCGTGGTGACGCTCGCCACCCCGCCGTATTTTGCGAGGATTGCTTGACGCTTTGCACGACGCTGAGCCAAGGTCACCTCCAATGGTACGGGAGACGTTGAGAGCTCGAGTTCGGGTTCCGGTGCGGGCGGGGGCTTTGTCGTTGGCTGCGTGGCGGGTGGTGGCACTGGCGCAGTTTCCGATGGCAGACCATTGCCAATCCTCGTTCTAGGAGGCGACGGCTCATGTGTGGGCTGGGGAGAAATCCTACCAGAAAAGCGGTCAGAGGAGACGAGATCCGAGTACAACGCGCATGGAGCGATACTCACTCGCCTTCTTCTTTGTCCGAGACGTGATCTTTCGCGGATCGTGGATGGCCATTCAAAGAAGTTCTCGGCGATGCGGTTGTTGTACGACGGCGTTCATCCTCCCTATGTCGGTGGTCGTCACGCCCTCTCTGAGTCTCCCGATCATGATATCGCCTATCCCTCTCTCTACTTCTGTCCCTCTCATCTCTTCGCCTTCCACCCCTGTCACGACTATAATCTCTTCCTCTCCTCCTGTCGTAGTCGTGCTCGCGCGGCCTGTCCCTACTCCGGTTGCGGTCTCCGTGATCTCTGTACCTGCTGTCTGCGCTCCCGCGACGGTCTTGACGCGCAGCTCCGCTGGCCCGTAGATGCACATCCCTCCAATCTCTAGGCTCATGATTCTCTCGGCGGCGCTTGTGCTCAGAATCGGGGCTGCCGCCATCGTGGGGACGCTTCGATCCTGAGGGCGCGTTAGTCATCGCAGGAAGAGATTGGGGTTTTACGGGGCACCGCACGAATGAAAAAGTGGAGAAACTACAGAAAGACGGAAGTCAGATGGTACTTCTCCCTGCGTTGTGGGTTGCGTTGTCCGCACAAGAGCGAACGGTAAAGATGGAGATGGGTTTAGGAGAGGACGTCGACGGCTACGGACTGTCGGCTGAGGACGGCGCTCGTGTTGTTCCTTTGTTTGTCCTCATGTACTCAAGCGCTGGCGGCTGCTCAAAAGACACTATTTAATATTTAGGCTGGGTGGCCTTTAGATGTGAGCAGCATGGCGCAGCTGGTATAGCGCGCAGGGCCCATAACCCTGAGGTCCCTGGATCGAAACCAGGTGCTGCTATACTGGGTGAACGAAAAATGCCTTTTTTGTAACCATTTTCCACAACTGAATCTGCGGTGTGCGGCATTCCAAATGATATATGAAATGTGTACTGTACGGTTTATAGTCGGAAGGAATCAAGCAGTGATAATTTTTCAGTGTGATCGCCGCAAGTACATAGCAGAGGGAACCTGGCTCAACATACTCGAGTACCACCGATGAGGAATCAAGTCAGGGTAATGTCAATGACTGTTGGACTGTGAAGAGCTCCCGTTCCGACTCGACAGCCTTGTCAACATCCTTATCCCCGTCTTATCCTTCCTTTCCTGGAATAATTGGACCGTGTGTTGTTCGGAGCTTCTTACTGGGCTTGTGAGGGACTGGCCATCCTTCGCCTCTTCCTAGCCGCGGATCTCGTGTCGCGCCTCTCGGACAAAGCCGAAGACGACCCGCCTTCACACTGTTCTGCGATGGTTTCGAGCTCTTCGTCTGCCCGACGTCGTTTGTTACGGCTCCGCTTGTGAACAGAGGGCGGCTTCTCGGAAGGCACGATCCTCTCCAGCTTCGATGAATCCCAGATCGTTTCTGGTTCATCTCGTTGTTTCAACACAGCTTCTGACATCTCCTGGTATGCGTTATCCGTAGCTTCCCAGCCTTGGATGACCGGCGACTGTTCGGCAGCGGTCAGATACGCGAGAAACTTCCCGTGAAGGCCCTCGAAATTCCGGTTCTTATAGGCGCGGTGCAGATCTCCGTGAAGCCAGCAGAGTAGCGTCTCTAAGGGTTCGAAGTAAGGCGTGAATGAATTGAGGATGGTGCTGGTAAAGGAGCCCATTTCCACCAAGATGTTGTGCTTCCGAGTAGCGATACCACTTGTGGACTTTTGCTCGAAGGCTGCGACAACTGTATCGTGGATCTGGATGGCTTCTGCTACTTGTTCTTCACTTAGACCATCCGTGTTGAAATGGCGGGCACGCCCTGGTCCCTCCCGGGCCACGCACAGCCAGCAAAGGACCCAGAAGAATGATTCGAGGTCATGAACGGCGTCGTGGGTGACGTCTTTGAGATTCATGTCCATCCGTTCATCCCGCTTGGAGAAGAAGCTGTACAATATGCTCCCGTCTGGGCCAGTCGGAGGGAACGCTAAGGTTCCAGAAAGAATTCGCCGGTTTGAAAGAATTTCGTAGCTCATGAACGCGAGGGTACCCTGACCGTATGCGTCAGATATGAATGGCCGTAGACAGGAAATAAAGCTTACCATGCGCTCGCCATCAGCGTGTGTTTTATGGTCCGGCCAGTTGATGCCGTTGTCCAGGTCAATGAGAATGCCACGATTAGGTGCTGGCAGCCCAGTTATCAAGATGTTGCCCAAGCTGATATCGCGGTGTAGAACTCCGTTCTCGTAGAGATATTTGTGACCTAGGCAAGAAGTGAAAACTCCGAAAACGCGCAAAAAAAAAAAAGGCAACATACCTTGGATAGCATCATGCAGGGCGCCGAGCAATTCCTGTAATGTAGAAAACTTGGTGAGGGGATGGCCATGGCTGGCCATGACCAATCGCATGTGTATTCGGTTGCGAGGAACGTATTGGGGGTATTCCCATCCAGTGAGGGCAGTGAAATAATCCTGAGACCATGACGCTTGGTCTCTCTGGTCGGTCCGTAGGTACAATGGCTTCCCCTGTGCTTTCACGTTCTTTCGCACCAGCTTGAACGTACAGTCGACATTTCTGCGTTCGCCAATTCGGACATCGCCATGGGAATAGTAGAGCGCCACGCCGGGGCAGACACCAGCCTGGACATAGAATGCACCCTCTTCACCTCGGCGCTCGTCCCGCCAACAGTCCTTGATGATATATACCTGAGAAATCCTAGAGTTGACTTTAAATCCCAATGAAGCGAAACGGATACACGTACCTTGCGCTGTTCTTTTGAGATCACCATATCCACCATTTTCCAGGCCTTCCAGATCCGCGTCGCTCGGCCTTTTACGACTTCGCTGCCAGACAGGCTGACAGCGTTAAAAACGACGAATTCCTCTTCCTCGGACAGCGGGAGGGGTGGTGCACCAGCGTCACCGGGTCTACTTTCGTCGGGTTGGGCACTGGGCTTTGGCACCGATACAATCCACATCCTCTCGAATGCATTGCTCGTGCCATTTTCCTCATTCTCTTTGATTGTATATGATGGAAGCCCGTACCGCCGCGTTATCTTGCCTTCGTGAACATCTTCAATGTACATCTTCATTGTCGGATCCCAACCAAGCTCTTCGGGTCTCAACATGATAAAGCTTAGGATGACCTTGATGAACCTCAATGGCTCCTGCAGCAGATATGTCGGTATTATATCAGGATACGCAGAGCTTGGACATCAAAAAAAGACGGACCTCATGTATGTTGAAGACTTCTGAAGCCAGGGCGCCCGATCGATCGACGTGCCAGACGGTGAGATTGTACATCGAGAAGACCATCCCGTACATGAAGCGTCGGTCAAATTGTTCTCGAAGTGCTTGGTAGACGAATCGCAGCAGCCCTGACACAGTTGGGAGCGTATCCGCCTTCTTCTTGACTTGAATCAGAGTGTGCAAGGCGCCCCACCGGGTGCGCCCGCCCTGGATCACTGCCGCGATGTCAGGTCTCGTATCCGCCATGAACTGAGCATCCGAGTTCGTCGCATGCTCATCATACCAGACGATGTCGAACGTGCGTTCATCAGGCTCGCATAGTTTGGTAACGGCGTTGAGGATGACGGTCAACGGGCGGTAGAGCTGCGTCTCCCATATTGGATTGGTCGGCAGGTTCCTCCACTTTCCGCGTCCTTTATTCTGTTTGCGATTCCACACCTTCTTCTCCACGAGGGTGTCGAATATGCGGCGGCAGCCTCAGCGACCTTGGGATTGGAACCGAAGTGCTTCTCGTCGAGATCTGGTGCGGGCCCAAATGCATCGCAGCGCATCTCACGCTCCACAGCGGCGTCGACATCGGCGACAGTCAAGCCTTGATTTCTGTCGGACAGCATCAATCCGAATGGTCTGCAAGGAGCCTTAAGATGGAGAGACTTACATTGGGGCCATGATTATGATGCAGAAGTAGAGAGACGAGGGGTATCCGGTCGCACGGTATATGAGGGGAAAGGAAGAAAATGGGAGGCTTCACAAAGCCACATGTAGAGAACAATAATAGCGAGAACAATAAGAAGTCATGCGGCACGCATCATCTTTATGTAGAGGCGGTCCACTTTAATGCTCATAGAAACCGCCTGATCTCGGGAGCCAAGGACATTGACAAGCGTTCGTCGACCTAGGCAAGTTCAAATCACGCTCTTTTTTTAATTTTTTTAATTTTGGCTTTAAGTTTTTTAAAACAAACTAAAAAAGCTTGAGAACTCAAGAGATCGTTTAACCTTGGCGAGAAGGTTACAAAAGGATATTTCGCATAGCGGAATAGAGACTAGCCAAATAATCCTGGCATGAGCCCTAGATCAGTTTCACTTTCGAAAAAGCGCGAAAGACGACTCACTGCGATCAGCCCAGGAGGGCCTCGTCAAAGCTCACAGCTCACGGCACAATACAAACGGGTGTCCTAATATACATCTGGAGGAACCTAGGCTACACAAGGTCAGCACCCACTCAACACGTCCCCATCATGCCTGCAGGATCGCTCGTCTCCTCCCCTAACGCGCCCATCTCGCTGAGCGTTCCAAAGAACAGGTCGTCAAAGCCCTGCTGCAGGCCCATACGCCCCAGGGCGATTCCGTAATCCGCCTCGCCGCCCTCTTCCTCCTTGCCTGCATGCAGCCTCGCCAGCCATTCCTCGAGCTCGCGGTGCCGGTCACGAGTAGGCTATGGAGCGCGTGCGCTCGGTCTGGTTCACGGGGAGCGGGTGCGCGCCGATGTCGACGCCGAGATGCAGAACGGAGTCCCAGGCCTGCCCGCGCAGGACTGCGAGCCAGCCTGCGTCGAGCATGCCAAGGAACGCGAGAAGCAAGGGAAGCGCGGACGCTGTGGGTGCGTAGCCTGGCACAGAGACCATCACATCGTGCGTCAGGCGGAGCAAAAATGTCGTGCGGAGGCTCGCAGAGGGATCGAGCGGCGGGATTTGGAGGATGATCGTGAACAGGGTGCGGGCTGCGCCGAGGTAGGCGGGCAGCGTTGGTAGCGTACTCGTGAGCTCGACGCTGTAGGTAGGTGAGACATAACAAATGCGAGAGGTTGGTCAGAGGGATTTCAGATGTATGCACTAGCGCACCGCTTGTTGTAGTTCCGGCTGAGGTCGAGGAAACGCTCTTCGAGGTCTTCGACCAGTCTGCGTTCTTGAATCGCTGTAAGTGGGTGTGTGTGGATGCCATGGTTAGCAGCTGCGTGGCAGTCGTGTATGTCGAAGTTGTGGGTAGGATGAGACACAGGTTCAGGCATTGCCGTTGCCATTGTCGTTGACAATCGCTTGATAGAGCTGCACGTCAGAACGAAGGTATGAAAGTTCTCGAGGAGGATGTGCTTACTGAGTTACCACATGACGGGCTCGATGATGGTTCTAATGACGTGGATAGTTATTTAACTGACTTTACATTTTATCGGTTCAATGGTCTAATGGTTATGATTTCTGTCTCACAAGACTAAACGGACTACGGCTGAAAAGTCAGTTCACAGAAGGTTCCCGGTTCGATCCCGGGTTGAACCACTTTTTGCCACATTACCTCCTCTGTAAGTCCCTCGTTCCCGGTGGAACCTTTGTTCAAGTATGAAACGAAGTGCTTTCCTGCCAATCGTGCCTTCCCAACCCCGCCTCCTTGCGCACGTTTTCGTGCTCAATTGCATGCAGTCATAGGATTAACCAGACATACTAATTACATACTGTAACTCATATCGTAGTGAATTAGCGAAATCCGGTTCTCCAAATCGTCTTCAAGATCCCAAGAAATATCAGGATAAGTATACCTTCCAATCACGATTGCCATTCCCCGTCTAGCGCCTCGATCGCAGCTCTCTCGCTTTCGTCCCCACAGGCGGGACATACGGTTCCTTTTTCCTCTGCTCCATCTCCCGCTTCCTCATCTCATGCGCCTTCGTGTTCGGCGAAGGGAACTCCTCCTCGCTAGAGTAAGTATCGTCCCTCTTGGATCGGAGAACGCGATCAGAGGGGACGGGCGGGCGCGGGCCCCGGGACGAAGGCGGTTTCGCTTTGGCCTTGGGGGCTTCCAGCATCTGCGCGAGCTGCTCCATGCTGTCGGAGCCTTCCGAGGAGCCGTCCGTGGGGTCGATGGTGCCTTCGGGCATGAAGTCGATGTCCTCCTGCTCGGCCTCGACGGCTTGGGCGAGTCGTTGCACCGTCTGGCGGTCATCTGCACTGAGCTCGTCTGCTATGCTCCGTAAGCATCGTCGTCTACATGGAAAAAANTAGGTNCTCACCTTCGACCTCGTCTTCTTCGTTTTCTTCCTGGACGATTCCAAGCCTCGCCTCGACCGACAACGCCTCCGTAGTCTCGTCGCCCTGCTCCATGTCCGCATCTTCTTCCTGCTCTTCCACTACTACCTCCTCGCGGACAGCAACCAGCTTCTTGCCCTTTGACTTCGACACCGTGCGTGTCTCCTGGGGCTGAACACTGACGGAACGCGAGCGGGTTCGCGTATTGCGGTACGGTGCAGGCGCGTCGGTAGGCGCGGCGGCCTTCTTCGCCTGCCGCTTAGGCTTGGGCTTGGGTTTCTCTGGCGTCCGCTGGATGACGACTTCCACCTCTTGATGCTCGTGCCGTCGCTGTGTGGGGTTGACCAGCGTCATTTGCGAGCTGGCGGGGCCCTGAGTTGGCGGAGCCTCTCCCTTCTTGATGCGGGGGCGCGGTCGGGATTTCTGCGAGGCAGCAGCTTGTGTAGAAGGTCCCGCTTCATCCTCGGCAGGGGCATACTGGCTGATGTCAGAGTCAATATAAGCATCCAATGTCTATTAAGTAGTTGAGACGACGCACTTGTCTTGGACGGCTGGCTCTTCTTCATAGTATTCGGACTCCACCCTCTTTTGCGTAGCTTTCTTGCCTTTCGTCTGTCGACAGGTACATGAATAAAACGTCCCGCGAACATCCAGCGGAAGACTCACGGTCTTCTGCTTCTTTGCAAGTGAGGCATCTTGGCTGCGACCGCTCTGATCGCCCGAGGACCTGCGCCGCTTCTGTCCAGCCTTCCCAGTCTGAGTCTGGGTCTGTTCAGGCGTCGGCGGCACCTCCCACTCGATCGAAGCCGCATACTCCAGCGATCCGCGGTCTGCATCCTCACCTTGCTCTGCTCCCTCTTCCTCCTCTTCCTCCTCCTCTTCCATCCGTACGGGCGCGGCCTTCTGTTTACCCTTGCCCTTCGACTTTGAAGATTCAATGAGCTCGTCTTCCTCATCTTCCGTCACAGGACGGTCGTCCTCACCCGGCCACATCTCAAGCTCGATCTCTTCCTCCTCTATCATCTCTTCCTCCTCTATCATCTCTTCCTCCTCTATCATCTCTTCCTCCTCTATCTCTATCTCTTCTCCATCCTGCGCCACCCGCTTCGGGCGCCGCTGCAGCACGTACTGTCCGCGCCCATGTTCCTCCGGCGGTTCTTTCTCGACGTACTCATCAATGATCGGGTCCAGGCGTTCCTGGTTCTTCTTGTAGCGCTCGCGCCAGGACGTCCAGGGGTGGCGTTCTGCCCACTCGAGCTGGCCGAATCTCTGCCACTGCGAAAAGCGGTAAGAGATGATGCACATATGCCGTAGAGAGAGAAACGGAGCGTACGCGATCCACGAGCTCCTTGTATATTTTTTCCCCCATCCGGCCGCCGTTCTCCTTGTACGGAATCTTCTGTGCGATGTACTGGCACAAATGGTCGTCGTCCTCGCGCGTGAACGGCATAACCCTACGGCCANTCTCAATTCTCNACTCATTGTTAAAAGAGAAAAGATACTCACGGCTTGCGACGCATCACGCCTTTCTCCTTGACGCGGCCGCCCATTCCACGCACNCGCAGATTCGGGAAGACCATCTTCCCGCGCTCGATGCAGCGCTCGACCCAGCCNNACATGCNGACCCANTTNTTCTTCTCCAGGTCCCATTTATACTNGAGCCTGTCGAAGTGCNCCGNCTTCGTGACGATGATGATGTCCGCCCGGGACTCGGATTTCGTGATCTTGCCGCCATGTTTCTGGAAGATGAAAATTTCAAAGAGGCGCATGATCAGCCCCATGTATGCAATATTTTGCGATCAGGCAACGCACGGTGATTTTGTCGATCAGGATCTTAGTACGCTCCTCGGAGACATCGTAAAGATGAAACTTCATGGGTTCNCCATCCTTCGTAAAGAGCTTGGGACTCTCTTTCTATGACAAAAAATCATCTCAGCATCGTAAAAAATACGCCTTCTCTTCGACGATCAAGATGAGATGGTGGGAAAGACATACGTCGTCCTCAGATTCTGACTCCACCCTCCGGTCAGCGCTTGGGCTCCGCGGGGGCACTGACTTCGCCATGCTCTTCACAANACCGATATCCTTAAGAGTAGAATGCTAGAGGAAATGATCAGGATTCGCTGCGTGTCGTTGTGGTGGTTGAAGAAGAAAAGCGTGATGGCGACGGGCGTCAGGAGTAAGCGATACTTGGCAGCAACAATAAGAAACCCACGCCACACCAACCTTTCCCACATTAGACCAACCCAACCCAACCTCGACCCAACCTCGACCCAACCCAACGTTGGAGNTTNGGTTGGGTTGACTTCGAAGAANANNTGACTNNGCTCAACCAANTTCAACCCAATTCTACTGTATNGTATACTGCTTCGATTNCGCATTCAAGAACTTGCGTAATNTTCACAAGTGCTATTCATNTCGGCTTCNTACAAGTCGAAAATTTAGGATCCAAANATAATTTAAATTATATGAATGATCNAGCAGCTAGTTTCACGGCCAATTCACAGCTGCTNTTTAACTCGCTACGACATAAATAGNCAGGAAGCAATATCATTATAGACAACACTAGTACGATGATGCGAGGGTATGATTGCGGTCGAAGAAGCATGCTACATGGATACGATGCGTANGTGAAATAATAAAAGCAGANAGTGTGTGTGAGAGCGACAGCNAGNAGAANGAATGNTGCATANAAAAGTAAGAATGCCCNGNATNNNATACNNCGATNATCGNACAGGTCACGANGAGAGCCTNGGCACCTTCGCCTCGATGTCTGTAAGCTGNTGATTCCGCTTGTCAGCAATATCCTTCTGTCGCCGNAACGAGCTAGAAGACANTACATGAGAANNAGNANNACGACNNTNANGAAAAGNAACATACTTCGCCTGCGTCTCGAGCTCCTGGATCCGNTCCTTNTAGCCCTGCTTGACCTGCTTGACCCGCTCCTCCGCNGCGCGCAGACGCGNCTCGTACTCNTTGACACGCGCCTCCCACTTCGTGTCNGTGGTNACCGTCTTCTGGTTCATCGTAGCCATCTTCTCTTCCGCCGCNGCGAGCTGNTTCTGNGCGTTCGTGAGCCGGCGCTCGGCGTTGTTCGCGCGGGCGTGCAGTGCCTTGACTTCGTTCGAGTCGCCTGGGCCTGGACGCTTCAGACTGAGCAGCTGTGACGAGAGCTCTGAGTTCATTGTCTGCAAAGGAGCATGAGCAAGGACCTTAGTATCTGATGGACGAAGTCAAAGATCACCTTAGCAGCTTCCAGCTCTCCGTCCTTGATCGTAAGCCTCCGCTTCCACGTCGTCTTCGCATCAGCATAGGTCTTCACGCTCGCCTCGAACTTGTCGATCTGCCGCCAGCGGTTGTCCAGCTGCTTCTTCATGTCGCCCAAGCGTTCTGCGAAGCGGCTCTCAGCCTCCTTCACGCGCTTGTCGAAGTCAAGCTGGATCTGGCTGAGCGATTTCAACCGCGAGATGAGGTTGTCGTGGAAGACGCTGAAGTTCGTGAACGGCTTCGTCTCGGCCTGCCCGCTCTTCTTCTGCAGACGAAAGGGACATTAGCTTGAAGGCGGCAAGGTCACAGGACAACGCACCGGAGTCTTATCGACGCCGAGGATCTTGTCCATATACTGGTAGATCGTCAATAGGAGGGTGTTCCGCTCCGTCAACTGATCCCGGTACTGGTTCTCCGCCGCCAGCAACGACCGTTGATCCTTCGACAGCCGCTGCTCAAGCTCCTGCACGCGCGTGCGGAAAGCCGCAATCTCCGCCTCCGCCGCACTCAACCCCGTCTGCGCCGTATCAAGCTTCTCCGACACATTCAGCCGCGCCTGCGTCTGCGCGGCAAGCTGCGACGCGAGCTCGCGGTTCTCCGCGTGCAGCCGGTCGACGACGCCATCGCGCTCGTCGAGCGCCTTGCGCGGTCGCGCTTCAGCCGNTCGACCTCGAGCTGCAGCGAGAAGCGCGCAGTCGTGTGGCTCTCGCCGAGCTTCTTCGACTCGGCGTCCTGCGCCTGCAGCGCGTTNAGGTCCNACTCGCGCTGTGCCAGCAGGGCCTGCGTCCGCGCGAGCTCGTCGTACAGCTTCTTGATCTCGTCGTTGTCCTCCTCGAGCTCGTAGATACGTTGACCAAGCTGCTCCATCTCGCGGTTCGCAGCCGCAATCTCTGCATCCTTCTCCTCTGCCTCTTGTTCGAGATGGGCGAAGGCGGTCTCGAATTTCTCATGCAGTGCGTTCGTGTTGGATTCGAGTTCAGTGATCTGCATGCGCAGTTCCCGCGATTCGCTGTCACGCTCAGCGAGTGCCTGTAGACAGTCAGACCCAGGAATCATTAGAAAGGATGTAGACCCACATCACGGAGCTCCTCGACTTGCGCCTTGCCTTCATCGAGCTCGCCTTTCCACTCACCCTCGACTTCGTCCAGGATCCTGCGATGCTCGTCCATGAGATCGCCCATCTCCTGCTCCTTGAACCCGATCTCGTCCTCCTTCTGCTGCAGCTCGATGGCCGCCGCCGCCAGCTTGTCCCGGAACGAGTTCATGTCCTCCTCGGCCATCTCGCGCTCCTCGCGCTCCTCAAGAATCTGCGCCCGGCTCTCGCTCCTCTCAATGGACTCCAACTCACGCCGGCGTTGAAGGTCCTCACACTCGAGCCTCAGCGCGTCCAGCTGGTCTTGCAAATCCTCCTTCTCATCTTCGCGCAGCGCGACGATCTCCGCCTGCTCGTCGAGCGCGGCCTTGAGATCCTCGTTGTCCTCCTCCAGGCGCCGGAGTCGCGCGCCGCCCCCCGCGTCCGANGCGTCGCCGCGNCGCTCGACGATGTCTCGCAGCCGGTCCAGTTCATCCATGTTATCCTGCAGCAGCCCCCGCACGCCCTCAAGCTCATCCTCGAGCTCCGCATTCCGCTCCTCCGCATCGCGCAGCGCACCGTCCTCCGGTCCGACGGCCCTGCGCCGCCTGAGGTCGCGCAGCTCGTTCTCGCGCTCCTGGAGCAGCGCCTCGAGCTCGCGCTCGCGCGAGCGGGACCCGGCGCCGCCCTTCTGCGAGCGTCGAGCTCGCGTTCGAGCTCGAGGACGAGCTTGCGCAGCTTCTTGAGGTCCATGCCGCGCTGCTGGACCTCGATCTTGAGGTTGATGTTCTGCTTGAGCGCGGCGTCGATCTGGTCGGGCGCGAGCTGCGCGAGGCGCTCTTCGAGGAAGTGAACTTTGAGCTTGATGCTGAAGTTCTCCTTCTTGAGGTTGTCGATGTGCTGTGGCGCGGACAGGTGTGAGTGAGAGTAAGGAAAATGGGGAGGTCGCGCACCTTCTCCTGGTCGCGGAGCGTGAGGTGGACGCCGTTGCCGTTTGCGCTCGATCGCTTCCTCCTACCAGCAGCTGTTGAGGACCCCTCGCCCGCGTCGTCCCATTTCCTGTCCTTCTGCGCGGTATTGAGCACGTCGTCGCCTAGATCGCCGTCCTCCTCGTCATGACCCGACAAGCCCAGCCGGCGCGCCACAGGCGTGCTCCTGGCGTCGTCCGCGTTGCGACGGAAGTAGGGCGGCGATGGTGTCGACAGTGGACCATCTCGAGAGGCTGATGAAGGAACGCGAATCGATTTGGCTGGTGTGGAGATGAGAGAGCCGAGTGAGAGATCGGGCTGGGGGAGGATGGAGTGGGAGTTGGAATGAGATTGAAACGACGAGTCCGAGCGCTGATTCAGCGCAGCAGACATGGCGGTCTGCTGCAGCTCCTCGTTAGTAGCAAGCACTCCAGTAGTCTGAGTAGTAGGCCGCCTTGCAGCTTCCCAAACGCGTCCACCGGCGCGAAATGGGCTTCGATCGACTCAGTTGTTCTACTTATGGAAGTTGAAGCAGGTCTTGTTAGGAGTGAATGTGGATGACGCTAGAGAAACGGATACAAAGTATCTCTCAGTCCGATATCATGAAGGCGTGAGATTGAGTATCTACCTAGAGAAACGGATACAGAGCATCCTACAGATAGATTAGAATCGCATAGCGAGTGTCGTATAAAGAAGCGTACTCACCCTCAGTCCGATATCATGAAGGACTGAGGGAAAGCGGGCAAGTCGTGTGTACGGCGCGTGATTAGGTAAGCTGGCTTCGATTCCGCGCCTCCACTGTTTTCAATCCAAGTGCGCGTTTCCCTCATCGCTGCATCGTGCCAGTTTCTGGCACCGAGGGCAAGTGTAGAACTTGGTCGTTTTTCTAGTATCTACAGCACACTGGGGGCCCCTTGGTGAGTGCGACTTGTCGTTTTCTCGCGTCCTCTTCTACTCTATGCGCACGCCGAGTTTCGTGTTTCGGAGCCGCCCCTTTCTGCGACCTCCGCCTTTGTCTTTACCACTCTAATTCAGCCCCCGTCCGACGTCCAGAGCGCGAAATACCGCACGCCGAGTGTCCCCTGGTGAGCTCGATTGCCTCATTTTCACGCTCCTTCCCCCGTCTTCTCGCCATTCCTACCCGTCCGACGTCGCCACCCCCACCGCTCGAATCGCCGCCCAGCTGTAC
>SFCI01000194.1:0-31041 GCA_004681135.1 Hericium alpestre | reverse complement strand
CTTCCCCGCGCTCGAGACCGTGCACCTCAAGTCGGTCTGCCTCCTCACGGCGCTCGACGACCACCTGCTCTCGACACTGCACACACTCCCCCGCGACGACGCGCTCAACGGCACCGTGCGCTCCCTTTGCTTCGACGCGCCATCGCGCTGGCTCGCACAGGAATTCAGCAGATGCGCACGGGGCTTTGACCTCCTCGCATTCTTCCCGCACCTCGTCGACGTCGTACTCCCCGTCCTCGAGCTCGACTACCCCTGCGAGCGCGTCACGCACAGCGCAATCGCGCGCATTGGACTCTCGCACGTGCTGTACGAGCACGACGTCGAGGCGCTGTGCGAAGAACGCGTGACAGAGCGCACGCAGCAGCGGCTCGAGCTGCGCATTGACCGGCTCGAGAAGACGATCGACGTGGCCCTCCAGGGTGAGCTTCCCCGCCTGCGCGTCATCCGGTTCGCGGACCCGCCGTTTGAGGAGTATGCGCGCAAGTTCAAGGCTGAATGGGTGGCTGGTTGGGTTAGGAGGCTTGCGGAGAGGAAGATCGCGCTCGAGTGGAGCTCTCTTGAGCAGCGTGTTCCAGGGTCTTCCTGAGATGCTACTATGACAGTCGACTTCGCTGTTCTGTGAGTTTCATACGCGTCAAAAATTGTTCGGTTGAGTTCTTTTATGTGTTAGCGCTCTCGCTGGCAAGATATCCAGTATTAGAGGACACATTTACGAGTTTGCCAAGCAGCTGTCATGTTCTCGGCCTTTCTGCGCTTTGATGCAGTTGTACTCAACCATGGTCTTCGCATACACGTTCACGGCCCCGTCTGCCTGTTTGATGCACATACAATTACTTACGCTTTTGTGGACAAAAGAATGCGCCAATCAATCGGGATATCTTTTTTTTTCTGCATCATCAATGCGACGATTGTCGGCAGAAGCCGAGATGTTGCATGAGGCTTTCGCGTTTTATTCGCATTGTTCCTAAACAAAGCCATTCCTTCGACATGCTGATGGTTATTGTTCAGCAGCAGGATTTATACCCAACTTGGTGGCCTGATGCGACAATCTGATACGACATTCCCCTCCTACTTCCTGCAATGCTACCCTTCACTCATTTCGTCCAATTTAGTCTTCCAGAGACTGATGCCGTATCATTGGCCATTCAGGATACCAGTTCAAGTGACAGAGGGGATACTAGTCCAAGCGATAGTCAGGATACTAGTCCTCCAAGTAATCGTACGCATGTAACGCTGGCACCGTCTCCAGCCTCGGAGAAGCAACCGTACGCATATCAGTTTTTGAGTTCGGCATATGGCCTTGTCTGACTGCATTGCTGTCTCGTTAGGAACGTCAATGGGGACCCGCACGACAATAATGGCATCCAAGGATGGGGGCCGAACTCCCCAGAGTCAGGAGCTGTCTTTCGTCTGCCTCCAGAGGTCCTAGGCTGTATATTTCGTATCACGTTCGACGCCCATCTGGAAGCGCTCGATGCGAGGCGAACCCAACTTATCCACGATTGCAAGCGTAGTGGTTATCTGCCGGACAAGCTACCGAAACTGCCAAGACCTCCTTGGATCGTCCTTCTCGTCTGCCGTCAGTGGCGTGCGGCCGCGATGGGCTATGCCGGCCTGTGGACGCGTATCTATGACATGGATCCCGGCTGTCTCAAACAATTCGCAAGTTTCTCGTCGAGGTTATCACTAGACTTCGAGATTCGATTAATCGGAACGCCTCACGACTCGCAGATCGCCGCGCTTTCAAATCGATACTCTGATCGCGTTCGATCGCTCTCACTTCTCGCGCCGAGAGAATTTCCTATGTACTACATCAGCGAATTCCTACGCAACTTTCTTGGGCATCGGGCGTCCCGGCTGAGGTCGCTGGAGCTGACGCTCCTCGGGCCATATAGAGCAGAAGATCCTTATGAGCCACTGTTTCTTGGCGATTATGGGTTGTTCGCAGGCCGTGTATCTCACTTGCAGGCTCTCTCCGTCTATTGCCCGTCTGGCGCTCTTATTCTGCAGATGGACTGCCCTGTTTTTCGGACACTGCAATATCTGTGTGTAGCCAGCAACGCCAGCTGGCAGACCAGCCCGACAATCCACTTCATGTCATGTCTACAGACATGGACTGAACTGCGCGAGCTCCATCTCTACTTCGGATTGCCGACGGACCTGACAGACATTCCTCATGACATTTCTTCCTTCCTTCCTCCGTTCAAGTATGAGTCTTGTATTAGCCTTCCGTCCATCAGGGAACTCCATCTTGTCGACCATGTACGGCTCATCAGCAACTTCATGGCACACGTGTCCCTTCATCCCTCCACTGTCCTCAACTTTGAGTTTATCGTATTCGACCAACGCATCTTTCCGGAAACTAATATCACCAGAAGTCTCGCCGCAATGAACTTGGTGGAACAAGTCTCAGAGCTCGCAGGAGCGCCCCCGGTGCATGTGGAACTTTTGTGCAGCGACAGTGGCGGCACCTTTAGCGCCCCCGGTTCACCCATGGGCCGAGTTCAAGTCGCTTGGAGCACAGTGCCCATTCCCGATGATGACGACGACGACGACGACGACGAAGGTCCTGTGCCGCAATTTACACTTGTCTTCCTTTCCTGGGGCTGTGTCATCACGCAAATCGCAAGCCTCGGGCTGGCCCTCGACACGCTCGAGCTCTCGTACGTAAAGACACTGGCTCTCGACGCCACGGAACCACATTTCTTGGTCGACTGGTTGCCGGCATTCACAAAGCTACAGAATCTTCGAGACTTGCGGATCGTAGAGGCGCAGCGAGCTGGTCGGTTCTTCAAGGCGTTGGGAATACCTGCGTCGCCAGGGCGCGCTTGCCTCCCAAAGTTGGAGTCCATGTATATCTCCGTGCGATCAATGCGCCAGTCTACGTTTGACGCGCTGGTGAAAGCCCTCAAGGACCGAATGGATTTGGGTTCACCGCTGCCTGTCCTGCGTATAGTGATGGACCAGAATGAACCGCTTGGTGCCGATCGCGAGAAGGCTCTTGCGCAAGTCGTGGGCTCGATGGAGTCTGAAACTGCTGATCTGGATTTCAAAGAGGAAGAAGATGAAGATAAGAAGGATGCGGGAAGTGAAGCGAATGTGGATGGCGGTCAAGGTATGGCTGAGGAGGATGAGGTTCGGACCGAGGATGCAGGTACTCAAGGGGATGATAGCAATTGAGAATGTGGTATTTGCTCAGTGCTTATTCAATTTAAATAAATGACGGCGATGTCAAGGATGATGCTCTGAAGTTCAAAAGTCAAGTTGCAGCTGGTGAAAACTTCGTCTGAGGACAGTCAGCCGCGGCCGTTGCTACTTACATAAAATGATGGAATGATGGACACACAAAGTCAAACAACCGTCAAGCAATTTCGTTGTTAGGCTATCATCTCAGTCGACGACTCCACCACTTACGCTCACACCTTTACCCCTTTAGGCTTCAATGGTGATTTGGACGTTAAATCCATGCATCTTTAAATCTGGAGAAAGTTTGCCGTCGACGTTCTATCAAATGTGACTCGATCAACTTGCGACTTGTCACTTCCGTCGCGGTACCAACAGTAGTCCGACGAGTACGTCCAAACGACCGCCGTGACTTCCACGTATTTACCTCAGAACGTTCTCGATGTTTAAATCTGTTCATCTGCTTGAGACCACGGGACTTGAACCGCATCATTTCTGGTGCGCTCTATTGCTGATTACTGCTTGCTAACTGAAGCCGAATCCGCCAAGGCTGGATGGTTTGTCTCCCAGAATCTGCTACTTCTTTTGACTCATTTGTTGCAGACAGATCTCCGACATTGGAAAGCAAATTGCAGCTTTTTCTAAGGGCCATATAGTCACAGTGGTAGGCATCGATAGAGGTCTCGTCGTTGCTTTGCCATCCCTCTTGTGATCGGCTCTTCCGGCGACGTGTGATGTGGATCAGTTAGTCTCGGATTAAGCTTGTGGGCGATATTATCTGAATTTTTGTGGCTCCATTGCGTGCGTGTAAACTGACAAGCTGATTGATGTCAGCCTCGGATTCTCGCAAGCATTCCAGATCATGCCTCGTGCGCCATTGTGGGTCCTGCTAGGCTCCAGTGAGGGCGACGGATCTGCATTGGATTCTCAATGGTTGGCATAGGTACGAGGCATAGAAAATGAGAGATTTTCTGTCCCTCGTCGCTCGTCTGTGTCGTCCTTCGTGGAATGACAGGAAACGTGAGTTCCCATTTCGAGAATGAGTCTTCGGTCGTACTCACTCGGCATAATCTTTTCAGCAGAACGCAGCATTCACTCTGACTATTAGATGTTGATTCATCATTTTTCGAGCTATATGTTGTTGGCATCTGATAATGCGTCCTTGCGCCGATGAGGAATCGCAGACTCACGATTTCCCGAAATCGTTGCAAGGTGCGTGTGTTCCGACGGGGGAACAGCATTGTCGCTTCGGAGATTTTCTCTTGTCTCGGTATCGGCTTCAGGAAGTACCGAGGAAAAATCGACGGGGGTATTGCTACACCGCCATCTTAATCACACCAATTCAGCTCGTTCTTTCAGCATAGCGTTCCGTTTGCAAGTCAATCAGGCACATGCGGCCTGTTCCTCATTCTAATGCGGCTCCTCTCAGCATTCATTGTCGTAGTCACTGATAAACGTGTTTCGAAGCGTCGGCAATGCTGTAGACATGGCGGTTTCCTGAACTACTGGTGTATGTATTCCATTCCAGAATTGACAACAAACGAGGTCAGTCTTCGGGGAATTACATCATTAAGTCAGCTCATCTAAACAAACGTGGCTCGTAGTCCGTACGAAATATGCTATCAAGTTCACCAGACTCGTCAATAGGCTCGTCACCATCAAGACGCTATTCCGTGGGAGCTAGCGCTGACTCGCGTCATTGTTGTCAATTGCAACTTATATCAAGTTGAATATCAAGGTAGCAATGTGAAAGCCTTGTCTCGCATCAGTCAGTCAAGGAGATGAGATATGCCTCTTGTTTGCACCGTTATAAGGACGATCGTGGCGCTGGTGTAGATTATCGTCGGCGCCAGCAGCCGCACTACTCTGACAGCCATGTCGACGTCTCCAACTCGTCATATCATCGTTGACGACACGTATCCGGGCATTCAATATTTAGGCCCTGGTTGGTCTACCTCTGGAACTGCGGACGCGACCGAAGGTCGCTCCGGACTTGTTTACAACGGTACTCACCATGAAGTGAGCAATACCTCAGGATCGAGCATCCTATTTCAATTTAGCGGTGAGCTCAGCTAAGCCATGCAGTGCTTTTGTTCGCGTCCTCATGAATTCTGAGTAGGAACATTTGTACAGCTATTTGGGTCGATCGACAACGGAGGAAACACGTCGATACCATCATGGCAGTGTTTCATAGACTGGCAGCTCATCGGTCAAACAGCAACTTCTGGGACAACAGCGAAGCAGCTCACCCTCTGCCAGGCGGACTCACTTCCCGACGGTCCTCATCAAGTGGTGGTCAATGTCACGACGCCAGGCCCTACATTCTGGTTCGACGACTACGTCTTCACTCCGTCGCCGAGTGTCCCGCTCGCAGATACCGTTATCAGGGCCGATAACAACGATTCTGATATCAGCCTTATGGGGAGTGGTTGGACGCGGTATGAGGACCTGTGGCCACTCACCTCGACGAGCGGAGACCAGATGAAATTTTGTTTCTTCGGTAAGTCCTAGCTATCTCGGGGAACGGCAACCGTTTGAGCTCTATAAATTCAAAGGTAGTTCTGCTATATTCGTTGGCGTGGCACCCGGAGAGCTGAACGGGAACTCGACCACTGGAACCTACACGATTGACGGTTCGCCATCAACCTCGTTCATCATCCCTGGCCACGACTATCCTGGAGAATTCGATCATATATATTTCAGCACTCCCGACCTCCCTTTGGGCTCGCACGTACTCACCATCACGTACGAAGGCGATGCGAGCAAGGCGCCGCTCGCACTGGAATTCTTCTACGTTGCAAACTGGACAGGCGCTCTACCTTCGCCCACACTATCGACCTGGTCGACCCTTGCATCCATGCAGCATCAGCCTCCTCCGATTTTACCACTTGTCGCCCCAAGCTCGTCCGAAGCGCAGAATCATCGCAACTCCGGGCGTTCGAGTCATGCGGGCGCCATCGCTGCGGGTGTCATCGCCGGGCTGGTGTTCGTTGCGGCGATATCTGCATTTTTCCTTCGTTTGAGGCGAAGAGCGAAGGCCATAGAGGGGATGTACCGCGCGGATCCGTTCACGGAAACGTGCGGCGCCAGACGGCCGACCTCCTGTCATGCTGGAAGTAGAAAGCTTGGCAGTTGCGAAGGGCTGTTGGGGTCGGGCATGACGATGGTTCGAGCTGAAAACAGAAATTCCTTCCTCAGGCCCTTACGATATGGCGAGATAGCTGAACCACCTCCTTCAAGACAACGGCCGCTACCTTCCCTACCACCACCTCCTCCTGTCACAAGCCCTTCACGTACATTTCGTTCGTCATTATTACCTGCTCGCCTGCATTTCGTGCATCACAAGGACAGCGGAATACGGATTAACGACGCTGCTCGAGTTATCGATTTGCCTCCGACATACACGAGGGAATAGATCTGGTACATCTTACCACAGACTTGGACACTGAGATACCATGTGTGAGTACATACTTCTTTTGTAGGGGATCAGCCTACCTCGATTGGCACATGCTAGTGCTTCATATTGCGTGCATCCGCTTCTAAAGCCCACGGCTCCACAGCCGCGTAGTAATTTTGTCCTGCTCTGCAGCAAGCACGATAGACACGTTTTGCGATTGCTTTGCGATGAGTACCAGCGATAGCGCCCGAATGGGCTGTATGGATGAGTCAGAGTTGGAGGAAGCGCTTCGGGGGAGGCGCTGGGCCAGTGGAAGCGCTAGGAACAGAATGCGCGATGCGGACGCCACTAATGAGACCACCGCGTCATGCCATGGTGTAGGCCGCAAACTCTTTGAAGCACGATCTGCAGAGCAAAATGGGGTAAGTGAGCAGGGCACGCGTGTACTTATCTTCCGGGGATGACTCGGAGAAAATATACCGGTGCCAAGAGTAAGGGGTATAGCTCATTCGAAGCGGGCGACGTTGCGACAAGAACTGCAGCATATTCAAGGATGACATTAAGATAGACAAGAAAAAATGAAAGTAAAAGACTGGAACCCCCTAGCTATGAAACAACGGGCGGTACATTTCGCGAGATTCGATACTGCGTGCACAGACGTGGAGTCAATTCGAAGATGAATGAAGGCAAAAAGCTCCATTCACAGAGAAAACATAGGACACGGATCTAGGGACCGATATTTAATGTCGAGCGGATGAACCCAATTGTTGACCACGCACCACCGCACCACCTAATACGGCGCGAACCTATGGCGAGGGACGTGCCTCACTTGAGGGCCAATGCCGGATGAATTTCCCGCGTTGGTTTCCTTGGGACGGCGCTGGCCACGACGCGAAATCGTGGGGTACGTACAGATGAAACCGCGTTTGGCGCATTGGCTGGAGTTCATATCGAGCATGATGAGATGGAAAGATAACATGGTTAGCAATGGTCAAGTGCGAAAAGTGGAGACGAGAGAAGGTGTGATGGGCTCGGAGGCTGAGCATGCTCTCCCGATGGGAAAGATAAGGATGAATTGAGCAGCCGAGGAAGACGAGGCGAAGGGTATAAAGATCTGCACGACTGCAAGCTGGTTGCTGCAGCGAGCAGATCCCGTCTCCCCTTCGTCGCGAAGCCTCCTGTTTGCCCTCGCCATCCACTTCGTCTTCAACGCGTGCATCGAAGAAGGTGAGTACTCACTTGCATGTCCTGTCCGGGTTGTCAGGCGGGGGGTGGCCGCATGCGATCTTGCGGCTGCGACAAAAGAAACACGCCATGAACTGCGGTTTCTTCGGCGCAGGCGGCCCCTTGACCTTCTTTTTCTTGATGGTGCCGCCAGTTGGCACTTTCTTGGTGGTGCTGCCAGTCGGTGCCTTGCTTAATGCCATTCAGGGAGGCGCACGGCTTCGAAAGGCCATGACAAAGGACAGAAGCCAAGCCGCCGTGTCAGGTCGCGTGATTGGTGATATCTCGCCCCCTGCCCACATAATTGCGGCCGCGCCTGCACCCAGTGAAAGAGAAGATGAACCTTTCGCATCCGTGCCCGTTGCGTCTCCGTCGTCGTTTGTGCCTCCTCCTGCTCCGGACATGGGCGATGTAAACAGATCGCTCAACAGACAGTCCGTAGGCTGGGTCGAGGGTCTCGCGTCGGACTTTGGGGCGAGCAGGGAGCCGAGTGGGTTGGCGACGACGATGGAGGAAGACGAGACAGAGGATAACGGACATGCGGATCCTGGATCGGGAGCTAGTGCCGTGCCGAACATTCATGTCCAGGGCGCAGAGGAGAGCGATCCGTTGGACGATGTGGACAAGAGCATTGGTAAGTACTGTGTCCCTTGTTCTGGTGTGCGGTGCTGATCTGAGATTAGAGCATCGCGTGCGATCGCTGTATGCGTATGAGGGACAGCGGGCAGAGGAGCTTTGTGAGTGCGATCATCTTGCTGATGCATTTGATATTTACGATTTGTAGCATTCGGCGAAAACCTTGTGCTCACGGCTCACCCTTCCAAGTCCGGTTCGGACTGGTGGTATGGGACTCTTGTACGGGATGGCAAGTCAGGCTTCTTCCCGAAGACTTATGTGCAGAATTTGGAAGCTGGTACGCCTCTTGTTCTATTTATGTCTCCCCTTGTGGGTGGCCCCTTGTCTAAGAAGTCTCACGTTTTTCAGTTAAAGCGAAGGCACTATATGCGTACACCGGCGAAGGCAGCGACCAACTCCCCTTTGCACCCGACGACATCCTTTCCATCGTGGACCGATCGGAGAGCGACTGGTGGAAAGCAGAGAAGGAGGGCGTCGTGTTCATCGTGCCTGCTGCATATTTAGAAGTCGAGGGTTAGTCGATCCACAATTTCCTTGAGTTCTTGTTTACATATCTTTTGTCTGGATACAGGCTAAAATACTTTTTCTTTCTTTTACATGTATACCTCCAATACAAACTTTGCTTTCAACGGACTTTCGTTGCTTGATGAAATGTTCCCGCGCTTGCAGATTGTCAGCGGATCTCATCTCGTCCGACAGCAATCGAACCAATGTCACCGAAACCCGACAGTATTCAGTCTGCAAGCAGTTGGGATGACTCGAGCGATGAGGATGCCTCGGAAACTGAGTATCATTCTTTCACTGATACTGACACAGAAGATACAGATGAAGAACAGCCAACGGAAGAGCAGCGAAAGCAGGAACGGGAGGCACGCGCAGCGGAGCGCCAGAAAGTCTTGGAGGCAGCTGGGCTGGTTCTCAAGCAGGATGGACGCAAACCGCCTCCTAGGCCTATGAAACGTGGGAATGCCTTCATGGCTGGTAAGAAGAAACACCGCCCTCCGCCTGCTATCCCGATACAGAAGCAGTCGTCGGGGACCTCAGACGGTGCGGAGAAAGAACTTGCAGCTCTCGCAGACTCTACAGCGGCATCCAACGACGATGTCATGCGACTCGACGATGCGTTCGATCGCTACGAGGAGTTCAAGAAGTCATCGGTAGAAAATAATCGATGGTCTGTGTCCTCGTTGGAGTCGAGCCCGATTCCGTCATCGCCGTCGGCCTCGCTAACGCCGAGCAAATCGACGGATCGAAACGAAGGCTCCGAAGGCCGTTATTCAACTCTGCTGCACCATTTCCTTGGGCGCAGTCGGACTCCCGTCGAGGGTGAGAAGAAAGTGATGCCGACGATCTCGGCTCCTATCATGAATGGAGAGACGTCGCTAATATCTCGGGAGAGCAGCATTGGTCCCGGTTTCGGTTCCGTGAGTTCTTATTTGGCCGACTATTGCTTGCGCATTTTGACTTAGCTGCGACTCCTCAGTCTTGGGCGAGCTTGGTCGACAAGTCTGCACTTGAGGGGATGCCCGCCCGTGAACGGTCGCGTCAAGAGGTATGATGATACGAGATTGGCAGACTTGAAATACGTTGCTAAAAGAGCCGTTTGTGCAGGCGATCTTTGAGCTTATCGCGACTGAGACGGCGTATGTCCGCGATCTGCAGCTTATAGTCGGGGTAAGGACGCCTTCACTTTTATCTCATTTTGCCTTCTCACTCTTCGATCTAGGTATTTTATTCAAGCATGCTCGATATCTTGGAGCCAAAGGCCATCGCAGTGGTGTTTGCCAATGTTGAGGATCTTTTGCTGACCAACACCGTATGTATTTATGTTCAACGTTCAACACTGGCGAGTAACATCGACAAATGCTATCATAGACCTTCTTGAGCGTGCTGGAAGAACGTCAGAGAGCTTGCCGTCTCTACGTTGACCATATCGGAGACATCCTTGACGAAAATATGATGAAGATGCAGATATACAGGGTGCGTTTTTTGGTGTGTCTTGGATGATAGCCTTATAGCCTTACTCGGATGTGTATAGGAATACTGCGTGAATCAAGCTAACGCGAGTACTGTACTTCAGTCATTGAGAAAGAAAAACCCAGCCCTCGCTAGTCATCTACAGGTGAGACTAGTTATCGGACTACTCCTACTATCGAATTTACATGGATGACAGAAACTCCGAGACGATCCCTCCACCCGCAACCTTGACCTGTCAAGTTTCCTCCTAGTTCCCAGTGAGTAGCGTCGATCGATGCGACATCCTCTATCCTTGACAATTATCGTGTCCGCAGTGCAACGCGTAACGCGATATCCACTCCTTATCAAGCAGGTGCGTAGCCTGAGTGTTGTGCCCTTCACGTATCAAACATAACACTTTTGACAGATTCTTCATTACACCGAACCAGATCAAGACCGCGCCGAGATTGAACGAGCTCTGCGTACAGCAGAGAAGATCCTGAGACACATTAACGAGGCCATCCGAGAACAGGAGGGTTATCAACGACTGAGGGCCCTTTCTCAGGATCTTTGGATCGGGCATGGGTGCGTCTTGCTTATGAGATCCTTCAATGTCCTTGACTGATGGTTTATGACTGCTTATAGACGCTTGGACTTGACTGCGCCCACGCGTTCGATGGGAGATCGCAAGCTTATCAGAGAAGGTCCTATATCGAAGCTGAAGAGCGGCAAGAAGCTTTATGCATTCCTGTGTAGCGATATCCTCGTTCTGACTGACGAGAACGCGAAAGCTCTATATCGCATGGTATGTGTTGCCTGCATCGCAGACTGATCCGTTAACTAACCAACGATTTAGCCCATACCTCTGGGGGAAATTCAAGTCAGCGAAATCAATGGTGGCAGAGGTACGTCTCTCTGCATCTTTTCATCCAACACAGATTTACATCTGTCGATCTAGATGACTTGGCTTTCGCTTTGCACTTGGCTTACCCCCGCGGTGGCGACAAAATTGGCCTTCGCGCCCCGTCTGCGCGCGACTGCCACATGTGGATGGCCGACATCGACATCGCGAGCCGCAAGTGCAGGGAGGCAGACAGGCGCGCGGCGCAAAGGGCCAACCGAAATTCAAGACAATGACGAGACAAAAGCTGCAGGCCTCAATAACAGTACTAATCATCTATAGTGTACGCATATATTTATGCATCTCGGCAGCATGAACAGTGGTTACTGTATGTTACCACCCGGACCGTATTGATGACGACACCTAGTGTACGTATGGATTTCACACCGGACCTCACGATACCTTCAACTCTGGTAGCTTATACTGGACGCTTTCTTTATCTTATGATTGAACGTATATATCCACTGGTACCATTCTACGTTTTAACATTGATGACACTGGGTTCATTTGACCGTGATGACACTGTACGATGCTACATGTTACGGCTATTGATAGTACATGGTTTTGTCGAGCCTAACATGCATGACATGTTCATCCAGAGTGCAGACAAAAAATGGAGCCAGAGCTGTGCGCGACCAGAGAGCCCAAGCGGAAATCCATAGAAGACACGCCGCTCCGTCTGGAGAGCTACTGTGTCAGAGCGTCCACAAGCGCAACAGCCGATGGATCATTGCAGTCATCTGAGTCGAAAGCCTCAGAGCCAGGGAACGTCGAGAAAGCCGTGATGGTGTTCGTTGCATCTGTCGTTGCCAAGCCAGAGTCCCAGAGCGCACCAGAAGCAGTCTCCGCAGGCCCAAACGGATCGCGCCAGCGTCCGTTTTGCGTACACTTGCTGGCTTGCTCGAGAATCGTCCTGTACAGCGTGTTGTTGAAGCCGATGCATTGCAATCCGACACACGCAAGTTTGAGAGCGCCGGCGGAGTACAGTTGCGTTGTCTCGTAGATGTTCTGCGGGGAGGTGTTCTTGCGTCCCGCTAGGGTTTCTTTGATGAGTGCTTGTGCGGTCTGATGTTTAGGGTATTCGTGCTGTTCGTTGCTTGAAGACGGAATTGGGACACGCACCTCAGGAGAAAGATGCTCCCACTCCGTCACGGTGAGGTCGTCGAGTCTGATTCCTTTGTAGATGCCTGCGTAGTACCATTTTCCATCCTTGTTGTAGAAACACTCTGCGCATACAAGGATCAGGTGCCTATAGTTTAGATGACGATACCATTTCTCACCGGTAGGCTTAGACATGCGACCAAGGACGTCGACGGAAGACCAGCGGTGAGCAGTTGCGACGCGAGGATTGGTGCTGCATTTGAAAAGAGGGGTTAACAAATAACCATGTTCTTCTTGTTCGGGACACCAGGACGTGGTCAATTGCTGGAAGACTCGATAGTTTGATAACCTTCATGGACAGATTTGGTTTGTCTGTGAGCGCAAAGAGCCACGAGGTACATACGAATTTTTGAGCGGCTACAGAATCTTCGTCAGTCAAACGTTCAATTAGGATGTAAAGAAGGATATCTCACCCCTGCGGCATTAGCGAGAAATTCGTGCAGACTGAAAGGCGGAGGAATCATGATCGGTTTGAGCGAATCAGATGGTATGTCCGTCGGGAGAGGCAGGGCAGCTAAAATCGCATTTCTGCTCTTGATGAGCTCTTCAGCGCGGATGGGCTGGGGGGTAGTGACCTGCAGACGACATATAATGACTTGCACAGAGTTCAGTCAGAAGAAAGATTATACCGATATGTCAAGCTCGTTAAAGTCCTGAACGATGAGCCTTAGCTGCTCCGGGACCTTGCCCATTGATATGCCTGGAGAAGCATTCCTGGACGGATTGTTGGATTGAGCCTCACGCAGGACTCGCAAGGCTTCCTGACGAGCGAGCTGGACCGCCTTCTCTGGCGTGTTGTTGCGTGAGATAGGCGGGAAAACCTGCAGTAGGAGGATCACTAAGTATGCCTTTGGGTATGATGAAGGAAAATCACTACTGCAGGATCATCTTGTTGACCCTCTTCGTAGGTTGGCGGATCGTCAGAAGGAACCTTCTCCATAGCTCGCTGTCCTTTCAGAGATTTTATCTCATCCTGGAGTTGCTGTACGAGAATTTGTAAGTCGCAGACTTGGTCAACGGTCCCCTTCTCAGTCGACGAAGGCCAGTTAAGGTTGTCGGACACGGCCGCTGCCACGGCACGATTCTGAACTTGCGCTATTCTAATCTCAAGCTCGGCCTTCTCGTTTTGCAGATTACTGATGATGATAGCCTTCTCTTCGACGGATTTGCAAGCGGTGGATAAATGCTGAACAACGACGTCCCGTGCTGCGACAGCTTCAGCGACGCGATGCCTCTCGACCTGGATGGCCAGTGCGGTTTCCGCCGCTGAGCAAGGATCCTAAGTTGACACATTTTTAGTTACAAGGACCACGAGGAAACTGCCCTTCAAGGTCGCGAAAAACGGTGATAACTTGCCATAGTGCGGAGAAGGTCAGCAGTACAACTGCCTGTCGTATCCATGCCGCCGAATCCTGCACCATTCAGTCCGATGCGAGTCATCTGCGTGGTTAACGAAGAGACCGCGGCCATCATCGTTCGTCGAGCTGATGCTGTTTCAATAAGAGATACCGAATGAACGTGGTTGCGGTGAGAGGTGTAGGCACGATTCAAAGTCGCAAGAAATCACAAACGGCAAAAGCCGGCGGTGATTGTAAATTTAAGACCAGCGGTGATGAAGCAGGGTCGCAACGTGTACGGTCACCATGAGGAACAGCACAATTTTTTTTGCCTCGTTTGCTTTTTCCCCGTTACTCTTCTCCAGCTCATTTTGCAGATGATTGCAAACATGCTCGCAAAAAGCGCAAGAACATGGAATCGTCGATTGCGCAATCATGAACCACGGTCATCACATATGTTGCATACTGCATGGAAGGTGATCATGATGGACTTTGACGGTCAGAACAGCCTCCAATGCTTGTTGGAGGAATGTCGACCCTGTGTATGGTTCTAGGCCTGCAACGAGGCGTATCGGCGTGGGCTCCTTGTACCGAATGGGTAAGGCGATCCTATTCAAACACTCACAGCTCTGTAGTGGACGAACCCAAAGGAGGACAGCCCGCGGACAAGAAGTTTTCACGTAGTTCTTCCTAACTCTTCGCGCGCTACCAGGCACTATCCTACAGCGAGGTCAACGTAACGACCGGTCAGCTGCTTCTAGTGCTCCGGGGAAATAACTATCTAAAAGTCGTAGCCAAAGAAGTATTTTGGCCACGCACGTAGGATCGCCGCCAGCTCACTATGTCCGAGTCTACACGACTTTCCTACACCCAGGTTGAAGTCACCGAGGGTCTCGAAGGGCCCGCCGTAAAGCGTGCCTTCGTGTCTCTATCGGACTTCGAAGTGCAATCTCGCCTACGAGCCTCTTCGCGCCCGGAGAGCACGGTATTCGATCCTGCCTGGGGCCGGAAGGCAGATAGCGCGACGTTCCAGCCGTGCGAGCACTATCACTCTCAAGATCGCTACGTGGTTCGGCAGCTAGACGTTTACGGCGAGAAATGGACGTTTACGGGTGTCTTTGACGGTGCGTGTTTTGCTCTGTTGGGTTCGACGGTTGTTCATTCTGGGCTTCGTGTCGAAGGACATCTTGGAGATGCCACGGTAGAGCACACCGCTTATCACCTCCCGATCATCGTGACGCAGTTCTTGCAGACGGCTCTTGCAGATTCTTCTACGTCTGTTCCTGGACCCAACGACATCCGCGAGATTCTATCGCGGGCCATTACGTCGTTCGATGATGCCATTGCGGGTGACGTATTGGAACTATTCCCCGGCGGCATTGCATCTCTGCGTCACCGCTCAGACGAGGAGATCCGCAGAGTCATCAACGACTACTACGAATCGGGGGAGAACTACAAGAAGGCCAAGCTCTGCATGTATGGTACTACAGCGCTCGTAGCCCTTGTAGATCCGGACTATCGCAATCTTTGGGTAGCCAACTTGGGGGATTGTGAAGCGGGTATGTACCTCGTCCTGTATGTTTCGCTTTCCTAATGATCCTCCGTAGTCCTCGTTTCTCCGAATCCAAATGCGCGATTTAAATGCGAGATATTGACAAATATCCACAACGGCGACAATCAGCTCGAGGTGGAGCGTGTCAGGCGCGAGCATCCGGGCGAACCCGAGTGTGTGCTAAACGGTCGCGTCCTGGGCGCCATCGCACCATTTCGCTGTGAGTCTTCCATGGTCCATTGCTTTCCATTGTCTACATTTTTGGACGATAGACATCGGGGACGCTCCATTCAAACAGCCCGCGGAATTCACGCGGCGGATCTTATACAACCTCTACCCTGGGATCCCCGATTCCTCGCCTTGGGACGACTTTCTCAGTCGCAATCGGACGCCCCCATACATCTCTTCCCAGCCAGAGGTCTTGCATCGTCAGCTGACAGGGCCTTCGTCCCACGCGCAGCTGCGGACGATTCCATCATTCCTCATCCTCGCCACGGATGGGCTGACGGAACTGTACGACGGCTGGGACCGAGATGAGATGGCAGAGGACTGGGCACGCTGTATCGGCTCTGCGCACTATCCGCAGACCAAAGCTTCTGGTCCTACGACATCTGCCCCGGGATCCGACAATTTGGCATTGCACCTGCTGCGGCACGCGTTGGGAGGCGAGGATGTGGTCCAGGTCTCGCAGATGCTGACACTGGACATGACTACACCATGGATGGACGATACCACGATTGTCGTGCAGGCGTTGTAAGGATTCACGACGTGGATTCGCTTGGTAGAGGCGGTGCCCGTCATTAGCCGTCATTTCGCGCTCCCCATCTAAATGCCTCCGCGGCGTCGCTGTGTATGCGTATTTTCGCCATTGATGTCTGCTTCGTTTTGAGGCGATGAATGTGTTGATAGGCTCTCGGTATCTATCATCCAGCTAAGGTATGCGGCTTCATTCCAGTCAAGCTGCCGCTGGTCGGCGAGACTCAAATTTGAGCTAATGTGACCGCGGCCGATGGCCGAAGCTGATTATCCTTCTCTTACGCCAGACTTCCATGCTCTCACCGTTATGGACGCACCTTGGACGCTCATCCTCTGCAAGCGCTTCGACTTTCGGTCAAATTGGCCTCGGCCTGCGTCCTCGACAGGCATGTCAAAGACCTACGAGGACTTGTGATGGAACTCGACATACCCGCAACTCGGGTTCCTTGTTCATAAGGTAACTCGAAATCAACTGTCTGCGGAATGCGCTACTTATCAGAAGGTTCGACTGTTTCGTGTCGCTGTCAAGGCCGTTCGGAGATGTATCTCGCCCCGCAAACCCCACACAGAACCTTCCATGCAGGCGGCATCAAATGCCTCTGGGAAGTGTTGACGAGATCTTAGAATGTAAGAGGCGCGCCAAGTCCAGCTGATCATAGGTCCGTTGCTGACCTCACATAGAAGAGAATCTTCATATGAAAGTTAATCACCCCATTGTCTTCGGGCCAACAAGCTACTATGCGTTACTGGTCTCCCGGATATGGCGAACTTCTATCGCGCTTGACGAGAGGCCGGCCGTCCTGTGAGTCCTTATAGACCCGCTGGTGTTGATTCTTAAACCTGTTAGATCCAAGAAGCTGGCTCAAGAGCTTCGGCCGCTTGGTTATAAATCAAGGTTGACGTTTGCAGTAAGTCAAAAAGTCAGCAAGATCCATTATGACTGTCCCATGCCACTTCAACGACTCGAAGTGGGTCACAGACTTTGTCCCTGATGTCGAACTTACGGGTCTCACGGACAATCACAGCGGTATTCTAGAAATGACTACTCTGTATCATCGATGGAGTGTCGGATATCTGTAAACGTTCTACGAACATTGTGGGCCAGCAGCGCTAGATGATAAGAAGGCTCTTTTCGACAGGGCACTTCAGCCAAGTTGCCTTAACCTTCAAGGCAGTGTAAGTGACCATGACGGATGTATCTCCGACCACCCTCATACGTTGACCACGCTTATGTGTTACGTCTCTGCTCGCCAGTCTCTTTACAGAAATCTGCATCCCGTTTGGACCACAAACGCAGGCACAATGTCCAGATCGACACAGGCATTGGCGGAACTGTGGTCGCTGCCTCGCGCCCCGGCCGCACTGAAGCAGCGAGTCTCGAGCGCATCCCTATTTCGTAGATGGAAAGCTGAATGCGGCCGGCCTGAGCCCCGAATGCAGATGCCAAGCTTGGGCGTGGCGCCCTCGAGAGCCCTGGATATCACAGTGGGGCCGGTGCAGATGCGATTCGGAGAGCCATACTGAGTTCATTCCAGCCAAGATGGTATTCGGCCTTCTAGTCCCGCGGCTGGCAGCGTCCTGTCATGATGCGTTGACAAGACTCTTCCGAGTTCATCCTGCCGGTTGTGCGATGCATTCACATGGAAGAAGGGCACGAAACACTATATACGCTGGTGAGATCTTATGTACCGTCATGAGCGACTGACCGTCCTCTGTGTCGCCACGTCTTCGCACTGTATGTCACCATCATGGATCGGCGGGTGCTGTTGTCTAGACTAACTAATGCTCGTGGCCTGTTCTCCAGACTAGCCTAGCCTATCAGGTTGTTCCGCAACACCTTCAATACCGCCCACCATGCTCTCTAGCTCCGTATGTCCTTTGCCCGATACGCGGCAGCATTTGCTTCATTTTTGTACACATTTCATAGGCTGCAAACTCGCAATCTCGGTTGCCGCCCGAGATATGGACCGAAATCTTCTCACTGGCATCCAACGTGCCAGGCCTCATGGACACCGACATTCCCGACCCATTTTCTGAGCCGAATTATGCACCATCAGGCCAATGCATCGACGTCAAATCAGTCAAGACATTCCTCCGCACCAGTCTCGCCATGGCCCTCGTCTGCAAGCATTGGCATTCGATCGCCCTTCCGAACCTTTATCGCTGTGTACTCGTCCAGGACGGTAGATCAGGGGAGTCATTATGCCGCGCACTGCGAGCATCAAAATCGCAAGCCGGCCATCCGTCTCGGGCCCTCGGATCCCGTACACGCCATCTCGTGTTGGATTTACAGGTCCAAAGCGAGCTCATGACGTTCGGATCCGGTCTGATGCCCTGGGACTTCAAGAACCTCCCCGAAATCGTCGCCTGCCTGCCGAACCTGCAGATTCTCTCAGCATCCATAAACATCTCGGCGTACGTCTCCAGGACGCCGTATTATGGCGCGGAATTCGCCCGTGCCCTCACGGGCACCTGCGGCGCCTCCTTCCGCAAGCTACATCTCGACCAGAACAGCATCGTGCTCTTCGCACCCCAGGATGGTCATGCCATCCTCTCCGCGATGCCACAGTTGCGCATGATCGTCGGCGGAGATGCCTCGTTCGGCTGCCCGAGCTCCTGGCCCGAGCTGCCACACCTGTCGTCGCTCAGCGGACCGGGAAACCAGTGCGGAACATGCCAAGACGTCGTGGCTGCCCACCACACACCCACAGCGTTCCCCAGCCTCCGCACAGCGACCTTCCGCCTGCGCTACAGCACGGATACCGGTGCGCATTTCCTCGCGCTCTACGGCCCGCAGCTCACGTCCGTGCACGTCGAACTATGGAAGGGCTGTGCGCGCTTCCTCGACGCGCTGCGGACGCGCTGCCCGCGGCTGGAGGACCTCCGCGTTACGCTGGACAGCGAGGATGATGCGGCGTACCTGCGCTTCCTGCCGCCCGTCCGACGCCTTGGCCTGGCGCTCGGGCACCGGGTCCTTCACTCCGCCGAGGCGCAGGAGAAGCTGTCAAGGACGGTGCATGCGGCGATTCCGAGTTCAGTTGAGGAGGTGCGCGTGTTCGGATGCGGAGAGGGCGTCCGGCTGGATACGTTCCGAGGACGGGAGCTCATTGGGCAGCCGGGAGACGCAAAAGCTCCTCCAGCTGCGTGCGGCGTCGGGGTTTCTGCGAAGCCAGATGCTCCTCTTGTGATGTTGTGCGCGGGACAGAGCTAGGCGGGGGAGGGTGTGTTGAGGTTTTTGCATTCCAAGCAGGACTACGCTATGACCAATGTCACACAGTTCCTGTCGACTGGAAAGGCCAACGCCATTGTACCTTGTATCAATAAATTACTGAGATCTGTGTTCATACTTGGGTGTTCTCGGGCTGCCTTGGAACTTCCGGATAACGGTCGATCTATAAATGTAATCGTAAGCGCACCTTGACATCGCCACATGACCCGAAGACAGCATCATTCGGGAATCTCGACATGACATTGGCTGGCCAGCCACGCGTAGGCTTGCGACCAGTTGCTGGTACGGTCTGGAGCGCACAACGAGAGGCGGTGGTTGCGGCGCACATAGACTACATGAGGATACAAGCGAACCGTCCATAGCATTTTTCATAAATCGAGAAAAAGCGATGCTCACCACACGGCGTATCCTAGTCTCCCACACGCAGTCCTCGAGAAAGAGATGATCGGGCTCTCAGATCTGCTGACGCGGCTGCCATAGTTCCGCACATGCGGGATCTTCGCCAGAAACTTTGAAGGAATGAAAGCAAACGTACTTGCTAGCCCGTACGACGGTGTACACACCGTGTATAGGAATCTGGACCGCAGTCAAACTTATACTCATGCATCGCAACGAACTAAAGTCCGGTACATCTTGTGATCAAATTAGGATGATTAGCTTACCGCCATGTTTTGGGCCATACGTGTGAGTAAATACCGGTGTCAACCAGAGTGATAGTCGCTATTGCGGTGTTCATTGTCGTGGTCATACCTATAGATGTTAGACAAAATACAACAAGACAGACGTTGAGCCGGCAGGAGGAACACTGGCAGCCCTTGTCGCGGGACACCGCCTCGTGGTCTCACGCTTGCTTATGTCATCCACCCAAAAAACTTCAAAATAAGCGGAAATCGGCTTCCTCGTCTGTCACACCCTCCCACCACCCACGCAGCCAATCATCCCATCTTATACTCTTTTTACGACACAATTGAACACGATGCCAGGCGTAACCATTGACGCCGGTGCTGAGCAGCGCTCAGCGTCGCCACAACGCACGAACACGCTCGTAATTACCTCCATTCCTGCGCCCTTCTTCCACCCGCTCGTCATGCAGGCGTTGCGGGAGCACTTCGAGCACTTTGGTCCCATACACACGTGGGCGCCAATAAGAGCCTTCGCCAGGGTGATTTTGGTCTATTATAATGAAGACGCCGCAGAGGAGGCTAAGATCCGCTGCGACGGGTTGGTCGTAGATGCAACCATCGAAACGTGCGTATTTCAAGCACCATCAATGTCTATTCAGGCTCAAGTCTCCTATCGTTTTCAGCGCTGAATTCGTCTTGCGCGTCTTCCGTGGCGAACCCACACCCATCGACCAGCAGCCGCCGAAAGACGGTCCCGACCCGCACTACCTGCGCCCGCCGGCAATCGAGAAGAATTTCTTGATCTCGCCGCCGGGCTCTCCGCCAGTAGGCTGGGAGCCTATGAAGGAGGAGCCGCCGAACGTGACGCCGCTCGCGGACGACCTTATCGCCGCGCTGCGCAAGCTGCACCTCGTCGAGGCGCGCTCTGGGCCGCAGGTCCTTGTCGAGCCAGAGGAGGGCGCGGGCATCGGCGTCTATGTTGAGGACTGCGATGCGGAGGATGATGAGGAAGGAGAGGGCGCGGGGGAGTGGGGGTATGGGGAGGACAACCCGAGTCGGATGAAGTGGCGCCCTGCGCCCACGGCGCTACCGCCTGTGTCGTGGGCAGCGGTATAGTTGCTTTGTTCGCTTTATGTTTTGTCTGTTTTGTTGGTGAGTCTTCGTTCTGTTCTTCTTTCATGGACTTTCCATTCGTTTGTCTTGTGTGATGATCACATATCTCAGACCTGTACCGATCCCTGAGGGATGTGCGGATACTAGATATTGCCTTTTTTTCTGACTTTTCTTACTGATCCTCGTTTCCGTGTGGCCATCCGCTGACTTGTTGTCCTCACAGATCTGTCGCGTTCATCCTTGTATACCACCATCGCCCGTCACTGTCATTCTCGTGAGTGTCCGTCTTCAGTGCTTTCTCGAAGGATGAATACTATTCAGACCTGTTCTGCTTCATTGTGGAGATAAACGAATATTGCCTTTTATTTCTGACGCTTCTTAACTTGCCATTGTGATGTGTTCTGACCGATTTGCTTCGATCTAGGTTCATCGTCCCGCATGCACATGTTCCCGCTCTTCCTTCTCATTTACGGACCATTGGATTCATGGTTGTGTACTTTTATTCATGTCATCTAGCTTGTACCATACATACTCTACCTGCATACTATCTCGGAATTATGGTGGATTGGTTGCCCGTCTGGCACCGCGGATATAGATCGTGAATATCATATTGTTTCAATATTTCTTCGTGTGAAGCAATCGTCGCAGCTCGTGCTAGTCCCTGCTACGGTACACCGACACCAACGAAAGAACAAGATTCAACCTACCTCTTGCTATTTGGCTCTACTGTATCCCGATAGGGATATAAAACGATCGCACTGTGAGCCGTTGGCAAACCAATTGAGAGTCTGAATCGTGGTCGAGCAGAACATGTGTCCAAGACGAAGGCGGTTCGGCATTAGACCGGTGACCGTCTGTCTAGACATTGAAAGGCGAGGTCTTATACTAGTACACTGAGGACAAATTACCAGTCTAGTTAGGCGTTAGATCTCGAGAGACGTCGACTCCAGCTATCGGCTCATGCCTGTCACTTGTGCTCAGCTTTCCATTCGTGGCTCACGTCGATAACCACATCATCCGCAGACGTCTGCGAGTGATCGTCAGCTGAAGGACGGCGCGGTCTGGTCGTGCTGATCGCTGAGGCCAGATCGAAGACCGCGGCGTCCGTCGACGCCCCTTGGACGAGTGGGGGGCGAATGCGACGGGCGTCTCGTATGTGAAGTTGCGGTCGCAGTGCGTCTTTTGGAGAGAGACCAGGACGACGATGATGGTTGGATATATGCCCTGGTGCACCAAGATATCATTCAACGAGCATGCGGAATCAGCGAAAGCATGTACTCGCCGTGATTTGGGCCAGGATAGGATTCATGAATAGCACAACGAGGGCTCTCCCGGCCCAGAGGCATGCGGTGGCAGTAGCCTGGTTGAGACCTCCTGTGAGCGGTGACCGACAGAGCGGCATGGGGGCCTTACGAGGATTGCGCAGTATATGCTGCCGGACTCTACCAATAAAATGAAGAGCCTCTCGACACGCGTTCTGCGATTGCCGCCATCCAGATAGTGCTGGATGTTTCGACGGTGGCTCCTAAGACGTCCCTGTCATGTAGGTGGCGAAGCATTCAAGCCGAACAGAATGATGACGTACCAAGCTTTCACGGCCACAAGCGATGTCGCGTATACATTAGTTGCGAGTGCGAGCGTGTGGGCGACGGGCAGTCCGCTAACTCGAAAGTCGCGCAGTGTGCACAAGACAGCGACACCGTCGCGCTCGACATCCCATGCCGAAGTGACGATGTAGACCAATGAAGTCGCTGCACGTGGAAGATTTCAGCATAATTGCCAGATTGGTACTGCACTAGTAATTCAGAGGACGCACCAACGCTACCAACAAACAACGCTGCAGGGACAAGTAAGGCTAATATGCTCCGATTCCATACCAGCCATGCCCTCCAAATGACTATTGCGTCGCCCAGCATAAACTATAGAAGGCATGGAAATTAGCCAGGAAGACATCTATAGCAGGCTAACGGACATTGATGGTTGGCAGAAAGTCTATTGCAGTAACCATGAAGCCCGCCAGGTGTGGAGACAGTGTTGTCGATTTCAGTTCTTGCCAGGCGAAAATAGATACGCCGATCCAATTGATCGTGGAGACAGTATACATGATAATGATCGTCATGAACACCACTATGTTTGACGTCAACTTCAGGCCTTTGCACCTGTGACACGATGAGGATACCGTAAAACGTGATTGCACAGTATTACGGACTCACAGAAGGATGTACATAGACATTGCGAAGACGGTCGTGAAAACACCTCGAAGTGTTATCATTGTGAGCTGGACTGGGTTCTAGATATACAGTTGGTTGCCCACCGTAAAGAAGGGAGCTGGTTGCGAATGAAAAAAACAGCGGCCATGGGTTTTCGAGCCCTCCGAAAGAATCGAATGTGCATGCTGAGGCGTCCGACATCAGCCCAATCCACGAGATTTTTCACTAGGTGCGTTCAACGAGTTGGGTCGTGAAAGTTCCTGGAGAACTTAGTAGGTCAGGGCGATTACCGTCTTCTTGGACGCCTCTTTGTAGTACTCGACCATGCTGCGTACCATCAGCCCCTAGGGCCCCAACGCCAACACATCTGTTCATCATATCTAAACATGGATATCAAGTCAGCAAATAGCCAATGCCGACAAACTATGTTCCCACCTACCCTGTGGCCAGTCCGATGGCATAACTCTCGAATCAAGATCATCATCTTGACAGATCGGACGACATTCGGGGCAAATGTCCCCTTCAATGGCGCATTAATGCTCGACGTACTACTTGGCGAGAGCAGGCATCAGTCTGTCGTCCCCCTTGCATCTTGAGTATCACGAGTAATAAAACCAATGTAAGCACTGTATAACGAAGTTGAAGAATACACGTTGCTCTGCGGCGGCTCTTCGAGAGCAATTGGTGTGGTGGGATCCAAGCATCTGGCTCGGCGCTTCGCGCTAAGCGACGTGCGCTAATGTGAACGCGTCGCGTTGTCTGGTCGTATTTTCTCCAGTACATACTCCAGGCTTCTCGTTCAGTACTTCCCGCACTTTTCAAGGTTGATAGTTCGAAAGGGAAGACATAAGGTAAGCTAATAAAATGTCAGGTTGAGACAAGACGTTTCGTTGCTAATCTACCAATAGCTGAGTCAAGGTCTAGTGGACAGCTGGATGCACAGGAAGACGGTCAACGGCCACCTTCTACAAAATATCAACCGGAAAATACTGTGTTGAAAGGTACCGGTTCTGAATGGACAGAATGAATGGTCTTCTTAGACAAGATCTTGTTCTTATAGGACCATAGGTGCGATCTAGGGATCATGGAGATATTTCGATTTGGGGCAACACCTCAAGCCCTCTTCCCCGTGGAATTATGGTCGCAAATATTTGAAGAGGCTGCCTTTGTCCCGGGGCTATTGGACACAGAGATCCTCGATCCATTCGAGTCGGGAGCAGCGATGCCTTTGACCCTTTGCCCCTCACGAACTGCTGTGAAGCTATCCTTACGCACGATCCACGGCATAATGCTCACTTGCAAATCGTGGTATAACGTTGCCCTTCCTCTCCTCTATCGCTTCCTCTTCATTGAGAATCACAAGCAAGCAGCCGCCGTCCATTCGACACTGCGAGCTTCGCAAGAACAAGCTGAAGCATCGCCAGACGGATCCGCCGTCAGCCTTGGTGCCCGAGTCCAGCATCTGATGCTGTCTTTCAACACAAATGACGCCTCCGTCGCCGGATCATCCGCCTTCTGGGACGACCTTTTCGAAATCGTTCAGTCTCTTCCCAACCTCGAGATCCTCTCCGGGATCAACCGGCTCTCCAGCGCGATGTGCGCGACCTCTCGCGGGTGCCCTACCGCGAGTACCTGTGCACCATCCTCATCAAATCCTGCAAAGCCTCGCTGCGCAAGCTCTCCTTCGACGGCGACGCGGACATGTTCATCAACCCCTCCATCCGCGACACCTTCCTCTACAACTTCCCGCACCTGCAAACCATCACCGGCGGCGGCTCCCTCCTCGACTGCTCCTACGGCATGCCCGCGCACGCGACCGTCACAGCCCTCACCATCGACGGCACCGATCGCGTTTTGGAGGAAGGCGAGGCGCTCGCGCAGCGCGGCGTGGTGTGCGGGCAGGATCGCGGCGCCCATGACGACGTCCGAGTGTCCGTTCACGTACTTCGTGAGCGAGTGCACGACGATGTCGGCGCCTTGGAGGAGAGGCGAACTGTAGTAGGGCGAGAGGAAAGTGTTGTCTACGAGAACGAGGGGCTTGAAGGGGTGTGAATGGGCGATGGAGACGATACGTGGGATGTCGATGAGGCGAAGAGTGGGATTTGTCGGAGACTCTATCCAGATGAGCTTGATGCGCAGCAAGTGAGCAGGGGTCGGAAATATGGCAGCGATATGATTACCTTCGTATTGGGTTGAATGGCTTGTCTAATTTCCTCTTCGTCGGCGTTCTCTAGGTCGATGAAAGTCGTGTCGACGCCTTGGTTTTCTTTTGCGACTCGGCTCATGTAGCGGAACGTTCCTCCATAGACGTCATTAACGCTGACGATATGGGCATTTGGGCCTATTGATGAAAGGACCGTGGCAGTCGTAGCAGATCCCGAAGAGAATGCGAGTGCGTGGGCACCACCAGACTCTAGCGAGGCAAGCGTGCGTTCAAAAGCATTCCGGTTGGGGTTTCCGGAGCGCGAATATTCGAAACCCTAATTTGACAACCGCATTAGCAAGTGCCTCGAATCAAAAGAAGAAACAGAGCGCATTCAAAACTCCATAGCGTCAAATTTCCTGGCATCAATCGCAGGACCCCTAGAGAACACATGCAAAAGATGCAGCTGATACGCTGTGCCATGCGCCCACCAGAACGCCCACCAAAAGAATTTGGGCACACGTAAAGCGATAAGAGCCAAGTCGAACCCAATCCTGCAGAACGACGAGCAGCGGTATGAGTGGGATACCGAGCTGGGTCAGGCTCCCATGCGATAGCAGGAAATTTTGACCAGAAACTGATATAGCTCCGTTCCGCACCCACTACAATGATTCCATAAACGTCTGAAACTCACCTTATGGATGCCAACACCTTCCTGCTTGTACGTGGTGCTCAGCGAGATGGCTGGGATGACCGCGCCCGTCTGCTGGTCGGGCTCGGAGCCAACATGGATGGCACGGGTGCCGAAGCCGTCCATGTCCTCCTCGCGACGCTTTTTGAAGCTGTCGGTGTGCGCGTGGCCGTTGGAGTGGCCGTCGAGGACGATGGGACTCATGTTGGTGGTGTCGGGGAGGTGAATGGGTAGGTTAGACATTCACCAAAGTGTTGCGACATTTTATATAGCGCCGATGTAGTGTTTCGCGGCAGAATGACGAGGTCTTCGATAACGCCATCGCTGGATGACTAAGCAATATTCTTAATCCAAATCAGTCACGTGCAGGCACCGTCCTCGGGCGCCAGCGTATCGGTCTCTTGGCACGCTTTACCGACGGCTTCGTCAGAGCATGCGGGGCAGCCCGATATCTCCATCTTGCCTTCCGCTACCGTCTTCAGGACGCCAGCGGAATAATTAGTGCGTGCAGATGTGCCGATATGGCTCTCGCTGCTAAAACAAGACGATTCGCCATCCCCCAGAATGCTTGCACCATACACCCATCTGGCAAAGCAAGAGCCAGAACGATGACAGCTCTGGCGCAAGTTGTCCGTCATCTGCAAGTCAGCACAGCGCTCCGTATGATGATATGTACGGAGTGGGTGCTGATTCACTTCTCACACGTTCTGCCATGTCGTTCGCCGGCGTTTCTTAGTTACTGACCCATCTTCCCACTGCATATCGTTATCAAGCTCAAGTCCGGGCTCTTCACGTCGCCTGTTCGTGCGAGCTGATGCCTTCTCTGAAGATAGGTCGTGATACCACGATGTTGCCGGCCTCATTTCGTCCTTTGCATTTATCCAGTGCTTGCATGCTATGCTGGCTGATTTCTGGAGCTGTCTTCGAGCGAAAGGGTTCTCTATCCCTTTCTGAAGTGCTGAATTCAATATGTTATCATTCTCACTAATGAGGGCTCATCGATATGTCGACACTACGGCGCGGAGCAAGTGCGGAATCTCGAAGCAGCGGTGGTACCCCGGGCATTGACCCTTGGCCTGATGGTCTGTTGCTTGCAAGCTTGGAATCGAAGCCGATGCTGGTCGCCCTATCAATTCTGCGCAGGCGCAAGTCGAATTCCATGACCTAATTAGTGTCCGACCGTTGCAGGCAACAACTGAAGCGCACTACAAACGGACAGTCCGTTGCTCTTCTTGGGTTGTAGGTTATTCACAGGCGACAACGCACGGCACAAAGTGGGCCTGGCATGCAAGTCGCTCCCGCGGGCCTCTTTCGTGTCGGGGGGTGTCGCCCATCAACTCCCCGTGACCCACAAAAGGTAACGGAACGTTCGTTCACAGCTCCCGTCGCTGCCCTGCAACAGTCTGATATAAACTACTTCGTGGAAGTCAACTGTTTCGCGTGACTGGCTAGACGGTATCGATAATCGAAGCGATTGGGCATGGTTGGCCAATTTTGAATCGGTGCCGAACAAAAAATATATTGAAGAAAGAAGAGGACAACATACTAGTCAAATGCGGCGAACTCACGGACGGCGGGGAATCCCAGGCGGGGAGGATCCCGACGGATTGTGATAAACGCGGTACGTGCTGTTTGTTTCGCGAATTGTGGCGAGGAGACAATCTGCGACCCGAAAAAAAAAGGGTAGTAAGCATCTAGGTCGGTATTTTCAGTCGTTTCCCGCCGACAATCCGCGGCCTGAGAACGGTAGGAAGTCATTCACATCCGTACCTTCAGTTGTCGGCGTCTTACGACAATCCGCGGTCCCGATACTGTAGGAAGTTGTCCATATCCGTATCTCGAATTGTTCCCCTGCGGCAGCCTGCGACCCGGAAACGGTAGGATGTTCTCTGCATATGTATGTTCAGTTGTTGACGTAGCAACACGGTGCCCGCATGCCCGACAGCAGAGAAAGATCCGGTGGACTCACGCACGATAGGACGAACGTTGTCCAGACCTGTCAGGAGAAGAAGCGACGAGACTGGGCGAGACCTCAGCAGCGGGCCTGGACTAAGTTAACGCTGCCAGGCCAGAACCGAAGAGTCGCTGGTTGCAGTGACCCACCTTTGGCCGGCCGCAGCAGACACCGATATCAACATCCCATGTGAGACAGCTGATCGAGTCTGCACTCGTCAGAAGGACTCGAGGCCTCAAAAGACGCACCTAGGCAGACGAAGCTGCGCACGATCTGACCAGAGATGGGCGACGAAGGTTTGACGTGAAAGAGGCGCTATATATACGCCCTTGCAGATCGTGGACAATATATCAGTGCTAACTGCCAATATATCATGGGCGCGGGTTACAGATGGGGCGCATCAAGGTAGTGATCCCAATGATGATGCAAAACACTTGTTCGTCGCGCAAGGCATCTAATAACGGTGAAAGTTCGTGTTAGCACCGCGAAAAGCCTGACTGTTTGCTAACCTGATCCACAGGATCTTCAAGCGGATGTGAGAGTTAAGGAATGACCAATGCCATCCTGGCGATGAATGCCTTCTTTAGAGCCGGCTCGTCGAAACGACGGAGCAGAGCAAGTGTCTGTTTCGGAGCCCAACGCTGTAATTGATGGCTTCGGCTTGGTCTTCCTACCTAAGTACTGTACGTAACTTCTTGTTTGTAGTGGCCAAATAGAGATTACATAGCTCGGCGCTTAGCCTGTCCTCCTCCAAACTCGTCTCCAGCAAACATCATGATCTTGTTAGGTTCATTCCAAACCGCTCACGTAATCGTGAGAGCGGTTTGGGTCAAGGTAGGCACTTCATGGGGGGTTGCGATGTGGCGTAAGGGGACTACAACAATTTGTAATGTAGTCTACATTAGGGTGTAGCCACCCGCGCAACCCCCTACAAGACCCCTACTTTGGATCAAGACCCTCTCGCGGCATCTCGCGGGGTCTTGGTACGAGACTAATGATCTTGTCACCGTGCTGTCGTATCCTCGAAATAACCGACTCATTTTTCAGAGATAGAAATTGGCACACCGTCTTTCCAGAGCACACCGTCAACAATATGCCTAATCTGACTGTCAAAAAGCTCAAGATAATCAACAGGTAACTTAGCTGATGCGTCGTGGCGAAAGGCTAACTTACGCTAGTGCCACGTCCGACTGCCTTCATCACGATCTTTGGTCAGTCTCTGATTGAATTATTTATATGGTCCTGACTGCAGATGATGACCAAATTCATCAGCATAGATTCTTCGCGTCCGTTTAGTGATCATCAAACCATTGACATCCAATCGCGTCTGTCATACATTCGCGGATAGCCTCGACTCGTCCACAGCTTGCTGTATCACACGGCTCAGACTGAAAGGGAGGCAGAGGCATCACATCTTTTGTTCTCCAACAACGGTGTCTCCCATGATATATTGCTTCTCGGTGACCATATACTGTCCGCGATCTGCAAGAGCATATCTATAGACTTCAGGATCCCAGATGTAAGTTCCCTCAAGTTGTTCCGCCCTCCTTTTGGGCCAGATCGCCTGCAGCTTTGTATTTTTAGCTGCATTTTTCTACGCCTTGAGCACAGGTCTAATGCGTGCGTGATCGACGCAGCACCCTGTTACTCACAGATGAACTCAATCTAGCTGCTCGGCATGCGATTCTGATATCACGCTTCCGCCACCAGGAATCACCACTATGCCCCTAGTTCCCACAGCTATAGTCGCCTGGCACAGTGAAGTGTTGATGCTGCCCCACGCCTGCCTATATCATGCAGCCCATGCGAGAGCGGAAACAACACCTGCCGCTTCAGCCCGGCTTTTCGTGTCCACCCCGCATGGAGTCCGCCGTCGAGGTCCCGGCCGATCTCGTCGTCTCCTCCCTAACCGATCTATACTACAGTCGTTATACTGCCTGTGAGTTTAGCTGTTCTATACACTACTAATGATTGTGCTTATAAGGGCGTAGTGTCGTGGGGCATCATTATCGTCTTCGATCATCGTGAGTCCATAGCCCGTCTAAGGCATCGTGGATCTGAGCTCACGGCTTCATCTTGGCCACCAGTCATCACTGTTGGGCAGGAGGTACGGTCCTCGTTTATCACACATGACATATGCTGATTTTTCTCGCCAATGGGATCTTCAGGTAGAGCTTGTCTGGGTACAGATGTATATACCCTCCCTGTGAAGCTGCCATACTTACAGCAATTTTCAGAAAGAGCGCTTCACACTCGCATCCGCCTTATTTTTCGTCGTACGTCGTCCCTTCGCGATAATTCTTTTGCATGCTCATTCCTCGCTCACTATAGAATCGCTACTACGCTTTATTCGCTGCAATGTAAGCTCTCCCAGCTGCGCTGCGATTATGCACGCTGAAAAGGCGACGGGTAGATTTAACTGCTATGGTGCGCACAGTGCCGCTCGTTCTGTACTAGACATAATGGTCCTGACCTTCGCAGTAATACATGCTACCGGACATTCACAAAGGGTACGTGCAGTTCGACACCTGCAAATGACAGCGTAAATGAATACCTCCGTTCTATAGCTGTAAGCTAGATTGGTACTCTGCGTTGTGGTGAGGCTTAGACTAACAAGACGACGGCTATGGTCGCGTTCACATCGAAGGTGTCAGTACCTTAGAGTTCAAATGTTCTTATTCTCACTGAAGCTCATTATTCTCAGGTTATAACTGGCTACAATGGCAAGCCTGGACCGCCATCTTCGCGCAGAGCGCGATCACGCAAGGTAAGCCCCCGTCAGCCGTGCCTGCGTATGCTCAGCCTGATCCCGCTATAGCTATTCTCATTCTCCGCGTACGCGCGCTATACCTCAACAACCGCACCGTCACGCTCGTCATCGTCGGGAACTTCCTGGTCGCCATGGCCGCCGTCATCGTCATCAACCACCACATGCTCGCCCAGCTCACAGGTCCGTCCGTCCGTATCCCGCCCGC